>JAXCGZ010014214.1:0-31066 GCA_037179515.1 Halocaridina rubra | reverse complement strand
AGGTTGAAAGGAATTCAACCTTATTGCTTATATCTGCTATACATAGGAATGAACGCATTCTAACTGAATGCCACTATGTTCATATTACAGATTCCCCAACCTCACTCGTGGCTTCATTTTAGCATTTAATTCAAATCCCAATCTCATTCGGGCCATGAAATTATCAAATAAGCACATTACATATGTGAAAACATGAATAATTTTTTTTTTACCCCAACCGGGACTCGAACCTAGGACTTATGATTACTAAGTCAAGGTGCTACCACTACACCACAGAAGGTTAAAAGGAATCCCACCTTATAGCTTATATCTGCTATACTTAGGAATGAACGCATTCTAACTGAATGCCACTATGTTCATATTACAGATTCCCCAACCTCACTCGTGGCTTCATTTTAGCATTTAATTCAAATCCCAATCTCATTCGGGCCATGAAATTATCAAATAAGCACATTACATATGTGAAAAAATGAATAATTTTTTTTTTACCCCAACCGGGACTCGAACCTAGGACTTATAATTACTAAGTCAAGGCGCTACCACTACACCACAGAAGGTTAAAAGGAATCCAACCTTATAGCTTATATCTGCTATACTTTTAACCTTCTGTGGTGTAGTGGTAGCGCCTTGACTTAGTAATTATAAGTCCTAGGTTCGAGTCCCGGTCGGGGTAAAAAAAGAAAAAAAAAATCATGTTTTCACATATGTAATGTGCTTATTTGATAATTTCATGGCCTGAATGAGATTGGGATTTGAATTAAATGCTAAAATGAAGCCACGAGTGAGGTTGGGGAATCTGTAATATGAACATAGTGGCATTCAGTTAGAATGCGTTCATTCATAAGTATAGCAGTTATAAGCTATAAGGTTGGATTCCTGTTAGCCTTCTATGGTGTAGTGGTAGCGCCTTGACTTAGTAATCATAAGTCCTAGGTTCGAGTCCCGGTCGGGGTAAAAGAAAAATGATTCATGTTTTCACATATGTAATGTGCTTATTTGATAATTTCATGGCCCGAATGAGATTGGGATTTGAATTAAATGCTAAAATGAAGCCACGAGTGAGGTTGGGGAATCTGTAATATGAACATAGTGGCAGTCAGGTAGAATGCGTTCATTCATAAGTATAGCAGTTATAAGCTATAAGGTTGGATTCCTGTTAGCCTTCTATGGTGTAGTGGTAGCGCCTTGACTTAGTAATCATAAGTCCTAGGTTCGAGTCCCGGTCGGGGTAAAAAAAAAAAAAATGATTCATGTTTTCACATATGTAATGTGCTTATTTGATAATATATATATATATATATATATATATATATATATATATATATATATATATATATATATATATATATATATATATATATATATATATATATATTTGATTACATTGAAATCCAAAAACGAAAAAACAGCTGTAAATATGATTTTATTCAAAATACACAGATACTTCCCTAATTGTATTTACCTAATTGTGTTTACGGGAAAGAGCCCAAAGCTCATATCTTCCCGTCTCCTGATTGGTTCCATTTTATACTTAGTGATACTTATCAAACCTGTCCTTAAAACTATGGATTGAGATAGCATTGACTACCTCCTCGCTTAGCCAATTCCAATTATCAACTACTCTTACACTGAAAAAGTATTTCCTTACATCCAGCAAAGAAGTTTTCTTACGAAGCTTCAAACTATGACATCTAGTTCTAGAGCCAGCCATAGCAAAATATCATTCCCTCTTAACTCTATCATAACCATGAAGGAATTTAAAGACTGTCACCATATCCCCCCTTCACTCTTCTAGCTTCGAGTGATGGTAAGTCTAATTCCCTCAGCCTCTCATCATAAGTGAGATTGCGTATTTCTGGCACCAGTTTCGTGGTATGTCTTTGAACTTTTTCAAGCTTAGCTATGTGCTTTTTCAAGTGTGGATTCCAAAAGGGGGCTGCATATTCGAGTTTTGGCCTCACATAGGCTACATATATATTTCTGAACATTTCCTTGTCCATGTGCCTGAAGGCTACCCTTACATTTGATAAGAAGGCATATGCTGCCCTTAATATGCCATTTATATGTATTTTTGGAGACAAATCTGCCAGTATGTTTACTCCTAGATCTCTCTCATTTACTGTCTCTTGAAGATGTACTCCAGCCACCGAGTAGTCAAGCTTGGGCCTTCTTGCACTTGTACCCATTCTCATTACCTTACATTTTGAAGTATTGAAAATCATTAGCCACTTTTCTGACCACTCATGCAGACTATTTAGATCCTCCTGAAGTTCTCTACCAATGTTCTCGTCTTTTACTTTCTTCACAATCTTTGCATCATCTGCAAACATATTCATGAATGAATTTACACACTCTGGTAGGTCATTTACATATACAAGGAACAAAAGTGGCCCTAAAACTGAACCCTGTGGAACTCCACTACTAACTCTTCTCCATTCAGACAATGAGTGTCTTACTCTAACCCTCTGTTCCCTTCCTTCTAAGTAAGTTTTTTATCCATTCCAAGACATTTCCACCTATTCTAGCCATTGCTTGAAGCTTCCTAATATGTCTCCTATGTGGAACAGTGTCAAACGCTTTCTGGAAGTCTAGGAATACGCAATCTGCCCAGCCCTCTCTGTCCTGTAAGATTCGCCTTTCCTCATCATAACATTCTAATAAGTTTGTTACTGTTGATCTACCTTCTCTGAAGCCATGTTGCCTCACTGACAAAATGTTGAAGGATTCCAAGTGAAGAGAGATATGTTTCCTTAGTAGTTTCCCCATAACTTTGCAAACTATGCTGGTCAAGGAAACTGGTCTATAGTTCAAAGCCATATCCCTCCTTCCCATTTTGAAGATAGGTATCACATTTGCTTGTTTCCAGCATCTTGGAATCTCCCCTGACTGCAGTGACTTTTTAAATATGATACTTAGTGCCACTGATATTGAGTTTGCGCATTTTAAGTACATGAGGGGATATGTCATCAGGACCTGTAGCTTTATGAATATCTAAATCAATCAGCGCTTTGCATACCTCTGTGGCTGTAAGGTTGATGTTCTCTAATACCGGCCATTGAGCTTATATCTCTGCAATCTGAGGGGGTCGGGTATTTTCTTCTGTAAATACTGACTGAAACTCCTTGTTCAATTCTTTGCAGAACTCTTCATCCGTCTCAGTGATGCTTCCATCCGCTCTCTTAAGCCTTAAAACCTGTTCTTTTACCTTCAGTTTTCGTCTGATAAAGCTGTGGAAAAGCTTGGGATTTTCTTTAGCCTTCCTGGTGATGTTCCTATCATAGTCTTTCTCTGCCTCTCTACTTTTACTTAGGTAGTCATTTCTTGCTCTTTTGTAGGTTTGCCAGGCAATTATGTTTTTTCTCCTCCTATGCGTTTTCCAGCATTTGTCTCTCCACTCCTTAGCTCTTTTACACTCATTATCAAGCCATTTCTCTCTGGCATAAATTACACCTACTTTAGTGACAGGTATGCTGCAATCTACTATCTTCCCATATTTCTCACAAAAGATGTCATACATTTATTGTACAGATTTGTTGTAAAATAAGGTTCTCCAGTCAATAACTGCAAAAAGCTCATTCATTTTGATGTAATCTCCTTTCGGATAGTTCCTCCTCATGTCCTCAGTGCCTCTACTCTCAGGCAGAATATCTTCAATGATATACTCCATCAACAACACACAGTGGTCACTCTTTCCAATTGGTGGTTCATACTCAATTTTTTTCAATATCCATCACATTATCTGTGAATACTAGATCAAGTAGTGATGACTCATCCCCACCCCTGGCCCTTGTTGGTTCCATTACATGTTGGTGTAGGAAATTCCCTTGTACGCAATCTAGGAATCTTGCCTCGAATGAGTCCTCACCACTGTGTGGGTCAAGATTTATCCAATCTATCTCTTAATGATTAGAATCTCCCATAATCAAAATCCTACATTTTCTCTCCCGAGCCATGTTAACAATTGAGTTTATGACTTCAATAGTACCTATATGACTTTCCTCATAAACTTCTAGCCTATTCTGGTTCCTTGGTGGGTTATATACAACAGTTATTGTGATGCTCTCTGACCCAGTATTTATGCGAGCAACAAGAAATTCCTTGAACTCACTTTATATATCCAAGTTTATTTCTTCAACTTGAATCCTTTCACTTATGAGCAGTGCTATCCCTCCACCAGTCCTCTCAGATCATTCAACCCTTAATATTCTGAAGCCCTTAGGAAAAACTGTGACGCTGTTTATGTCCTCACTCAACTTAGTCTCTGTAATTGCTACTATATCTGCCTTACTGTTGTGAATCCTATCTTTTAATTCTACTGCCTTACCAGCTAATCCATCAGCATTAGTGTATAACAATCTTAATGAGGCCCCATCTCCTGATCTTCTGTCATTATCTTCCTTTTCTCCCCTTTGTCTGGATGAACTCTGAAATGAAAATTTTTCTTCTCTACTTCAGTCCTTTCCTCATTTAACCTTCTTGCCTCTTGCAACAAGTTTTTTATCTTTCCCATCTCTTCCTGTGTTCTGTATCGTCTAATGAACACTTCTTTGAATTCTTGAAGGTCTTTTAGGCTTTTTTTCTCGACAGTATTTCCCTACATGTTTCCCCTCTCTCAAAGGTTACTTTTGTTGGTCTCGGCTTTCCTTCCCTCGAATATTTTCCTAGTTGGTGTATGTTTACAATATTCTCAGGACCACAAACTACTCCAAGCTTTCTTATCAGGTCTACAACCCTAGCTTTATTTTCTTCAAGTCTCCCCTGCCATATTGGCTCTTGGGATTCGCTTATGCCTGAGATTAATACTGCTGTTATAATATGTGGAGCCGTTACAAAGGCTCAATTATTTTCTTCCTTTCTCTCCTTCCCCTCTACTCCACCCCTTCTTCATACCTTGACCTAATTCCCACCAATAACTTTTTACCTAATTGTATTTACCTAATTGTGTTTACGGGAAAGAGCCCAAAGCTCGTATCTTCCCGTCTCCTCATCGGTTCCATTTTATACTTAGTGATACTTATCATACCTGTCCTTAAAACTATGGATTGAGATAGCATTAACTACCTCCTCGCTTAGCCAATTCCAATTATCAACTACTCTTACACTGAAAAAGTATTTCCTTACATCTTGCAAAGAAGTTTCTTATGAAGCTTCAAACTATGACCTCTAGTTATAGAGCCAGTCATATCAAAATATCGATCCCTATCCACTCTATCATAACCATGAAGGAATTTAAAGACTCTCACCATATCCCCCCTCAATCTTCTAGCATCGAGTGACGGTAAGTCTAATTCCCTCAGCCTCTCATCATAACTAAGATTGCGTATTTCTGGCACCAGTTTTGTGGCATGTCTTTGAACTTTTTCAAACTTAGCTATGTCCTTTTTCAAGTGTGGATTCCAAAAGGGGGTTGCATATTCGAGTTTTGGCCTCACTAGGTTACATAAATATTTCTGAACATTTCCTTGTCCATGTGCCTGAAGGCTATCCTTACATTTGATAAGAATGCATATGCTGCCCTTAATATGCCATTTATATATATATTTCTGGAGACAAATCTGCCAGTATGTTTACTACTAGATCTCTTTCATTTTCTGTCTCTTGAAGTTGTACTCCAGCCACCGAGTAGTCAAGCTTGGGCCTTCTTGCACTTGTACCCATTCTCATTACCTTACACTTTGAAGAATTGAATTTCATTTGCCACTTTTCTGACCACTCATGCAGACTATTTAGATCCTCCTGAAGTTCAATACCATTGTTCTCGTCTTTTACTTTCTTCACAATCTTTGCATCATCTGCAAACATATTCATGAATGAACTTACAGACTCTGGTAGGTCATTTTCATATACAAGGAACAAAAGTGGCCCTAAAACTGAACCCTGTGGAACTCCACTACTAACTCTTCTCCATTCAGACACTGAGTGTCTTACTCTAACCCTCTGTTCCCTTCCTTCTAAGTAAGTTTTTTATCCATTCCAAGACATTTCCACCTATTCTAGCCATTGATTGCAGCTTCCTATTAAGTCTCCCGTGTGAAACAGTTTCAAACGCTTTCTGGAAGTCTAGGAATATGCAATCTGCCCAGCCCTCTCTTTCCTGTAAGATTCGGCTTACCTCATCATAATATTCTAATAAGTTTGTTACTGTTGATCTACCTTCTTTGAAGCCTTGTTGCCTCGATGACAAAAAGTTGAAGGATTCCAAGTGAAGAGAGATATGTTTCCTTAGTAGTTTCTCTATAACTTTGCAAACTATGCTGGTCAGGGAAACTGATCTATAGTTCAGAGCCGTATCCCTCCTTCCCTTTTTGAAGATAGGTATCACATTTGCTTGTTTCCAGCATCTTGGAATCTCCCCTGACTCCAGTGACTTTTTAAATATGATACTTAGTGCCACTGATATTGAGTTTGTGCATTTTTTAAGTACATGGGGGGGATATGTCACCATGACCTGTAGCTTTATGAACATCTAAATTCATCAGCGCTTTGCATACCTCTGTAGCTGTAAGGTTGATTTTCTCTAATACCGTCCCTTGAGCTTCTATCTCTGCAATCTGAGGGGGTGGGCTATTTTCTACTGTAAATACCGACCGAAACTCTTTGTTCAATTCTTTGCAGATCTCTTCATCCGTCTCAGTGATGCTTCCATTCGCTCTCCTTAGCCTTAAAACCTGTTCTTTTACCTTCAGTTTTCCTCTGATAAAGCTGTGGAAAAGCTTGGGATTTTCTTTAGCCTTCCTGGTGATGTCCCTCTCATAGTCTCTCTCTGCCTCTCTCCTTTTACTTAGGTAGTCATTTCTTGCTCATTTGTAGGTTTGCCGGGCATTTATGTTTTTTCTCGTCCTATACCTTTTCCAGCATTTGTCTCTCCACTCCTTAGCTCTTTTACACTCATTATCGAACCATTTCTCTTTGGCATGAATTACACCTACTTTGGTGAAAGGTATGCAGCAATCTACTATCTTCCCATATTTCTCACAAAAGATGTGATACATTTATTGTACAGATTTGTTGTAAAATAAGGTTCTCCAGTCAATAACTGCAAAATGCTCATTCATTTTGATGTAATCTCCTTTCGGATAGTTCCTCCTCATGTCCTCAGTGCCTCAACTCTCAGGCAGAATATCTTCAATGATATACTCCATCAACAACACACAGTGGTCACTCTTTCCAATTGGTGGTTCATACTCAATTTTTTCAATATCCAACATATCTGTGAATACTAGATCAAGTAGTGATGGCTCGTCCCCACCCCTGGCCCTCGTTGGTTCCATTACATGTTGGTGTAGGAAATTTCCTTGTACACAATCTAGGAATCTTCCCCCGAATAAGTCCTCACCACTGTGTGGGTCAAGATTTATCCAATCTATCTCTTTATGATTAAAATCTCCCATAATCAAAATCCTACATTTTCTCTCCCGTGCCATGTTAACAACTGAGTTTATGACTTTAAGAGTACCTATATGACTTTCCTCATAAATTTCTAGCCTATTTTGGTTCCTTGGTGGGTTATATACATCAGTTACTATAATGCTCTCTGACCCAGTATTTATGCGAGCAACAAGAAATTCCTTGAACTCACTTTCTATAGCCATCTGTATTTCTTCAACATGAATCCTTTCACTTATGAGCAGTGCTATCCCTCCACCAGTCCTCTCAGATCTTTCAACCCTTAATATTCTAAAGCGCTTAGGAAAAACTGTGACACTGTTTATGTCCTCACTCAACTTAGTCTCTGTAGTTGCTACTATATCTGCCTTACTGTTGTGAATCCTATCTTTTAATTCTACTGCCTTTCCAGCTAATCCATCAGCATTTGTGTGATTACCTAATTGTGATTACCTAATTGTGTTTACGGGAAAGAGCCCAAAGCTCGTATCTTCCCGTCTCCTGATCGGTTCCATTTTAGACTTAGTGATACTTATCATACCTGTCCTTAAAACTATGGATTGAGATAGCATTAACTACCTCCTCGCTTAGCCAATTCCAATTATCAACTACTCTTACACTGAAAAAGTATTTCCTTACATCCTGCAAAGAAGTTTTCTTACGAAGCTTCAAACTATGACCTCTAGTTCTAGAGCCAGCCATATCAAAATGTCGATCCCTATCCACTCTATCATAACCATGAAGGAATTTAAAGACTGTCACCATATCCCCCCTTACTCTTCTAGCTTCGAGTGATGGTAAGTCTAATTCCCTCAGCCTCCCATCATAACTGAGATTGCGTATTTCTGGCACCAGTTTCGTGGCATGTCTTTGAACTTTTTCAAGCTTAGCTATGTGCTTTTTCAAGTGCGGATTCCAACTGGGGGGCTGCATATTCGAGTTTTGGCCTCACATAGGTTACATAAATATTTCTGAACATTTCCTTGTCCATGTGCCTGAAGGCTACCCTTACATTTGATAAGAATGCATATGCTGCCCTTACTACGCCATTTATATGTATTTCTGGAGACAAATTTGCCAGTATGTTTACTCCTAGATCTCTCTCATTTTCTGTCTCTTGAATTTGTACTCCAGCCACCGAGTAGTCAAGCTTGGGCCTTCTTGCACTTGTACCCATTCTCATTACCTTACATTTTGAAGTATTGAATTTCATTAGCCACTTTTCTGACCACTCATGCAGATTATTTAGATCCTCCTGAAGTTCTCTACCATTGTTCTCGTTTTTTTCTTTCTTCACAATCTTTGCATCATCTGCAAACATATTCATGAATGAATTTACAGACTCTGGTAGGTCATTTACATATACAAGGAACAAAGGTGGCCCTAAAATTGAACCCTGTGGAACTCCACTACTAACTCTTCTCCATTCAGACACTGAGTGTGTTACTCGAACCCTCTGTTCCCTTCCTTCTAAGTAAGTTTTTATCCATTCCAAAACATTTCCACCTATTCTAGCCATTGAGTGCAGCTTCCTAATAAGTCTCCCATGTGGAACAGTGTCAAACGCTTTCTGGAAGTCTAGCAATATGCAATCTGCCCAGCCCTCTCTTTCTTGTAAGATTTGGCTTACCTCATCATAAAATTCTAATTAGTTTGTTACTGTTGATCTACCTTCTCTGAAGTCATGTTGCCTCACTGACAAAAAGTTGAAGGATTCCAAGTGAAGAGAGATATGTTTCCTTAGTAGTTTTTCCATAACTTTGCAAACTATGCTGGTCAAGGAAACTGGTCTATAGTTCAGAGCCGTATCCCTCCTTCCCTTTTTGAAGATAGGTATCACATTTGCTTGTTTCCAGCATCTTGGAATCTCCCCCGACTCCAGTGACTCCTTAAATATGATACTTAGTGCCACTGATATTGTGTTTGCGCATTTCTTAAGCACATGAGGGGATATGTCATCAGGACCTGTAGCTTTATGAACATCTAAATCCATCAGCGCTCTGCATACCTCTGTGGCTGTAAGGTTGATGTTCTCTAATACCGGCCCTTGAGCTTCTATCACTGCAATCTGAGGGGGTGGGCTATTTTCTACTGTAAATACTGACTGAAACTCCTTGTTCAATTCTTTGCAGATCTCTTCATCCGTCTCAGTGATGCTTCCATCCGCTCTCTTTAGCCTTAAAACCTGTTCTTTTACCTTCAGTTTTCCTCTGATAAAGCTGTGGAAAAGCTTGGGATTTTCTTTAGCCTTCCTGGTGATGTCCCTCTCATAATCTCTCTCTGCTTCTCTCCTTTTACTTAGGTAGTCATTTCTTGCTCTTTTGTAGGTTTGCCAGGCATTTATGTTTTTTCTCCTCCTATACCTTTTCCAGCATTTGTCTCTGCACTCCTTAGCTCTTTTACACCCATTATCGAACCATTTCTCTCTGGCATGAATTACACCTACTTTGGTGAAAGGTATGCAGCAATCTACTATCTTCCCATATTTCTCACAAAAGATGTCATACATTTCTCGTACAGATTTGTTGTAAAATAAGGTTCTCCAGTCAATAACTGCAAAAAGCTCATTCATTTTGATGTAATCTCCTTTCGGATAGTTCCTCCTCATGTCCTCAGTGCCTCTACTCTCAGGAAGAATATCTTAAATGATATACTCCATCAACAACACACAGTGGTCACTCTTTCCAATTGGTGGTTCATACTCAATAGTTTCAATATCCAACACATTATCTGTGAACACTAGATCAAGTAGTGATGGCTCATCCCCACCCCTGGCCCTTGTTGGTTCCATTACATGTTGGTGTAGGAAATTCCCTTGTACGCAATCTAGGAATCTTGCCCCGAATGAGTCCTCACCACTGTGTGGGTCAAGGTTTATCCAATCTATCTCTTTATGATTAAAGTCTCCCATAATCAAAATCCTACATTTTTTTTTCCCGTGCCATGTTAACAACTGAGTTTATGACTTCAATAGTACCTATATGACTTTCCTCATAAACTTCAAGCCTATTTTGGTTCCTTGGTGGGTTGTATACAACAGTTATTATAATGCTCTCTGACCCAGTATTTATGCGAGCAACAAGAAATTCCTTGAACTCACTTTCTATAGCCAAGTTTATTTCTTCAACTTGAATCCTCTCACTTATGAGCAGTGCTATCCCTCCACCAGTCCTCTCAGATCTTTCAACCCTTAGTATTCTGAAGCCCTTAGGAAAAACTGTGACACTGTTTATGTCCTCACTCAACTTAGTCTCTGTAATTGCTACTATATCTGCCTTACTGTTGTGAATCCTATCTTTTAATTCTACTGCCTTACCAGCTAATCCATCAGCATTTGTGTATAACAATCTTAATGAGGCCCCATCCCCTGATCTTCTGTCATTATCTTCTTTATCTCCCCTTTGTCTGGAAGTACTCTGTAACGAAAATTTTTCTTCTCTTCTTCATTTCTTTCATCGTTTAATCTTCTTGCCTCTTGCAACAAGTTTTTGATCTTTCCCATCTCTTCCTGTGTTCTGTATCGTCTAATGAACACTTCTTTGAATTCTTGAAGGTCTTTTAGACTTTTTTTTCTCAACAATATTTCCCTACATGTTTCCCCTCTCTCAAAGGTTACTTTTGTTGGTCTCGGCTTTCCTTCCCTCGAATATTTGCCTAGTTGGTGTATGCTTACAATATCCTCAGGACCACAAACTACTCCAAGTTTTCTTATCAGGTCTACAACCCTAGTTTTATTTTCTTCAAGTCTCCCCTGCCATGTTGGCTCCTGGGATTCGCTTATGCCTGAGATTACCACTGTCTTCTCTTTATCAAGTGCCTGTTTGATGAGTGGGTTTGCCCTTTCCATCACAAAGTCTTTCATTTTTTTGATTACTGTCTCTTTATAGTCAACTGTTTGTACGTTTTCCAGTGCCACCACCTTTACAGCCTCTTTTACTGCCACATTCCCCTTTAGTGCATCAGCAAAGGAAGTTTTCATGGCATCATTTTCCATATTCGGCTCCTGAAACTCTTTTCTAAACTGTTCAATGTTTTCCTTAATCTGGACATTCCAAGCTGCAATCTCGTCTCTCTCAGAAGAGAGCAGTGAATTAACCTCTAATTCATTTAGGTTGTCATTCAGCTGTTTGTTTTTATCTTCTTGTTTAGAAATTCTAGTTTCTAGTTCACTCTTTTCCCTTCCAGCTTCTTTATTCTTTTTTGTAGTTCCTTTCTCTCCTGCGCTTGTGCTTTATTTGCCTCCTCCAAAAATCTCATTTCCTCTCTGAGAGTTTCATTCTCTTTCATTTCTCTGTCCATATTCCGAATTTTATCATCAAGGCTTATAACCATTGCCTCTAAATCCTTGATTTTCTGTTTAGTCTCCTAATAGCTATCCCTCCTCCCGACCCATGGGTGGTAGAGGTTTGGGACAGATATGGCCTCATTTTTATGTTCTCCCTCTCACAGAATATAGAAAGAAGAAGAGAAAGAGAAAAAAAAGAGAAAAACTTTTATTTAAGCTTCACACAGAATTTTTAAATCTCCATATAAGTGCTATTTAGTGACTCAATTTATCTCTTATCAGGTAACACACATCTTAACTTAAAAATTTGACTATGGTAATTTGAGTATAAAAAGAAAAAGAAAAAAATGCAACAAAAACAAAAGTAAAAACTGAAGGAAAATTCGAATTTGTGTCTGAGGAGGCACCCACCTGTTTCTGCTATATATTCTTCTTAGCTGATAAACTCACTTGCTAACCAAGATATGTTACCACAGGATCAGACTTTACAATTAACTCAATATATATACAAAATAAAAAAAAAATAGTAAACGAGAAAGCTAAAAGAAAAGAAAAAAAAATGAAGAAAATAAGACAGCTGTACTACTTGGCAACTTAACTCAGTACTGTTGACAGGTGTATTTTTGGTATTTATTTGATTATTCAATTATTTCGTGTATCAAACTAGCTATCAAATTAATATAAATGGGAAGGATACTGATTTTAATAATATATGGAACCACAGGATCAGGTGAACGGCTTAATAGCTCTCCCCAATTTACACAAAAAATTAAGTAATGTGATGTGATGACTTCAACTCTGGCAACTCTTCTAAGTTTCCTTCAAGGCAGAACAGGGCAGCTTCTTCTCTTTCCCCTCACGAAAATGTTCTCAATTTTTTTCCTTTAATATTTTGGACAGTCTCGTCATACAGCAAATAAAAGTATTTTACTCACAATACTCTGCAGGATTTCTTATTTAGGGAAATTATGCATGATTTACGCACTATAGTCTTAGTCACTCAAAAACACAAGGAAAAGTATAAGAGATATTGAATACTTGTTTTAGCATGATACGTGTGCATTATTAGTATCATACTTTCGGCAAGTCAATCATTCAATCTCTGCATGATTGCTCACTAGGGAAGGTTGGAGTGCTCTGCAAGTAATTCATATGAAGTATCATTTTGCTGATTTGGGATAGAAATTGTAATGTAGGTTTTTCTCACATTTCAGAAATGGATAGTTGGAATACAGAGAAGGAATTTTCTGTTGAGGACAGGCGGGATGAATTAATAAACATTATGAAAAAGTAGAACGAAGGAAGAAGGAGAGATGGCCTGAAAGGCTATTATATAATTAATGCTGAAAATCTGCTAGTAGGTTGACCCACGGCGCAAAGTGCCCATTGCGATACTACAGCTGAAGGGTCTTGTGGACTTAAATAAGACTGTCCAGGACAGTTCGATGTTAAGGTTTCCTTCAGTTATGGTTCTCTTTCTATGCCTACATCAACACCAAATATTCATGGATATTTCTTACACATTTCTTATCATCCTTTCACATCTGACAAGTGAAAATACTCCCCATATCTCCATCTCTTTTATGTTTTCTTCGTGTCCAGTCCCAATAAGGGTAGATTTTTTTTTTTGCCTGTCCTGGGCTCAATCATTAAAAAAAAAAAAAATATTTAGCCAACCCCACCCTCACCACAAACAAAACAAAAAAAATAATATATATATATATATATATATATATATATATATATATATATATATATATATATATATATATATATATATATATATATATATATATATATATATATATATATATATATATATATATATATATATATATATATATATATATATATATATATATATATATATATATATATATATATATATATATATATATATATATAAAGAAAAATATAGTAAGTATGTCTGTCTATCCCTTAGCTCTGTGTATTTACCTAATGTGATTACCTAATTGTGTTTACGGGAAAGAGCCTAAAGCCCGTATCTTCACGTCTCCTGATCGGTTCCATTTTCTACTTAGTGATACTTATCATACCTGCCCTTAAAACTATTGATTGAGATAGCATTAACTACCTCCACGTTTAGCCAATTCCAATTATCAACTACTCTTACACTGAAAAACTATTTCCTTACATCCTGCAAAGAAGTTTTCTAACGAAGCTTCAAACTATGACCTCTAGTTCTAGAGCCAGCCATATCAAAATATCGATCCCTATCCACTCTACCATAACCATGAAGGAATTTAAAGACTCTCACCATATCCCCCCTCAATCTTCTAGCTTCGAGTAATGGTAAGTTTAATTCCCTCAGCCTCTCATCATAACTGAGATTACGTATTTCTGGAACCAGTTTCGTGGCATGTCTTTGAACTTTTTCAAGCTTAGCTATGTGCTTTTTCAAGTGCGGATTCCAAAAGGGGGCTGCATATTCGAGTTTTGGCCTCACATAGGTTACATAAATATTTCTGAACATTTCCTTGTCCATGTGCCTGAAGGCTACCCTTACATTTGATAAGAAGGCATATGCTGCCCTTACTATGACATTTATATGTATTTCTGGAGACAAATCTGCCAGTATGTTTACTCCTAGATCTCTTTCATTTTCTGTCTCTTGAAGTTGTACTCCATCCACAGAGTAGTCAAGCTTGGGCCTTCTTGCACTTGTACCCATTCTCATTACCTTACATTCTGAAGTATTGAATTTCATTAGCCACTTAATTGTGTTTACGGGAAAGAGTCCAAAGCTCGTATCTTCCCGTCTCCTGATCGGTTCTAATTTGTACTAAGTGATACTTATCATACCTGTCCTTAAAACTATGGATTGAGATAGCATTAACTACCTCCTCGCTTAGCCAATTCCAATTATCAACTACTCTTACACTGAAAAAGTATTTCCTTACATCCTGCAAAGAAGTTTTCTTACGAAGCTTCAAACTATGACCTCTAGTTCTAGAGGCAGCCATATCAAAATATCGATCCCTATACACTCTATCATAACCATGAAGGAATTTCAAGACTGTCACCATATCTCCCCTCAATCTTCTAGCTTCGAGTGATGGTAAATCTAATTTCCCTAGCCTATCATCATAACTGAGACTGCGTAATCCTGGCACCAGTTTTGTGGCATGTCTTTGAACTTTTTCCAGCTTAGCTATGTCCTTTTTCAAGTGCGGATTCCAAAGGGGGGCTGAATATTTAAGTTTTGGCCTCACATAGGTCACATAAATATTTCTGAACATTTCCTTGTCCATGTGCCTGAAGGCTACCCTTACATTTGATAAGAAGGCATATGCTGCCCTTACTATGCCATTTATATGTATTTCTGGAGACATATCTGCCTGTATGTTTACTCGTAGATCTCTCTCATTTTCTATCTCTTGAAGTTGTACTCCAGCCATCGAGTAATCAAGCTTGGGCCTTCTTGCACTTGTACCAACTCTCATTACCTTACATATTGAAGTATTAAATTTCATTAGCCACTTTTCTGACCACTCATGCAGACTATTTAGATCTTCCTGAAGTTCTCTACCATTGCTCTCGTTTTTTACTTTCTTCACAATCTTTGCATCATCTTCAAACATATTCATGAATGAAATTTCAGACTCTGGTAGGTCATTTATATATACAAGGAACAAAAGTGACCCTAAAACTGAACCCTGTGAAACTCCACTACTAACTCTTTTCCATTCTGACACTAAGTGTTTTACTCTAACTCTCTGTTTCTTTCATTCTAAGTATGTTTTTATCCATATCAAGACATTTCCACTTATTCTAGCCATTGCTTGCAGCTTCTTAGTAAGTCTCCCATGTGGAATTGTGTCAAATGCTTTTTGGAAATCTAGGAATATGCAATCTGCCCAGACCTCTATTTCCTGTAAGATTTGGCCTATCTCATCATAAAATTCTAATAAGTTTGTTACTGTTGATCTACCTTCTCTGAAGCCATGTTGTCTCACTGACAAAAAGTTGAAGGATTCCAAGTGAAGAGAGATATGTTTCCTTAGTAGTTTCTCCATAACTTTGCAAACTATGCTGGTCAAGGGAACAGGTCTATAGTTTAGAGCCATATCCCTCCTTCCCGTTTTGAAGATAGGTATCACGTTCTCTTGTTTCCAGCATCTTGAAATCTTCCCTGACTCCAGCAACTTTTTAAATAAGATACTTAGTGCCACTGATATTGAATTTGCACATTTTTAAGTACATGAGGGGATATATCATCAGGACCTGTGGCTTTATGGACATCTAACTCCATCAGCGCTTTGCATACCTCTGTGGCTGAAAGATTAATGTTCTCCAGTACCTACCCATGAGCTTCTATCTCTGCAATCTGAGGGTGTGGGCTATTTTCTACTGTAAATACTGACTGAAACTCCTTGTTCAATTCTTTGCAGATCTCTTCACCCATCTCAGTGATGCTTCCATCCTCTCTCTTAAGCTTTAGAACTTGTTCTTTTACCTTCAGTTTTCCTCTGATATAGCTGTGGAAAAGTCTGGGATTTTCTTTAGCCTTCCTGGTGATGCCCCTGTCATAGTCTCTCTCTGCCTCTCTTCTTTTACTTAGGTAATCATTTCTTGTTCTTTTATAGGTCGGCCAGGCATTTATGTGTTTTCTCCTCCTATGTCTTTTCCAGCATTTGTTTCTCCAATCCTTAGCTCTTTTACACTCATTATCGAACCATTTCTCTCTGCCATGAATTACACCTACTTTGGTGACAGGTATGCAGCAATCTACTATCTTTCCATATTTCTCACAAAAGATGTCGTACATTTCTTGTAGAAATTTGTTGTAAAATAAGGTCCTCCAGTCAATAACCATAAAAAACCCACTCAATTTGTTGTAATCACCTTTCGGATTGTTCCTCCTCGTGTCCTAAGTGCCTCTATTCTCAGGCAGAACTTCTTCAATGATATACTGTGGTGACCCCAACACATGAACGTCTGTACCTACGAACAAACCAACCCACGAACAAAATTTTTGAGCAAAATTTTACCCCAACCCAAGCATAAATTCCAACTCACTAACAAAAATGTGTTGGCCAAGCCACCACGTGTTCAATTCGTCCGCTCTCGATCGCCACATGGGTTCCACTCGGTTGCTCTCGGTTTTACTCAGCCGCTCTCATTTTCTTTCAGTTCTGCATTGGTGCCCGCGCTGTGTGGTTCGTTCGTAACTTTATCACGGTTCTTGCTTATTTTCCGTAGTTTTATCTTTTAAAATGGCCCTTATTTTGGCTCCTAAGAAAGTTAAAAGTGCTAGTGATATTGGTGTCAAACACCCCAGATGCATAACAGTGGAAACGAAAAAAGAAATACTTGCAAAATATGAAAATGGGGTGCGTGTGTCTGATCTCACCACACAATATAACATGCCAAAATCCACCATCTGTACTATTTTAAAGAATAAAGAGATCTTAAAAGCAGCTGACGTGGCAAAGGGAGTGAATATATTTACGAAGAAAAGGCCAGAGGTGATAGAAGAGGTAGAAAAATTATTATTGTTGTGGATAAATGAAAAACAGCTGGTTGGTGATAGTATTAGCGAGGCCATAATATGCGCTAAGGCTTTGCAAATCCACCAAGATTTAGTAGAGACATTAGACAGAGAGAGAGAGCTAGTTCCGACCAAAGAGCATTGGATTCCTAGGTAAAGGAATTTGTTAAATATATCGAGAGTGAAGGTTATATCCCACAACAAGTGTTTAATTGTGATGAAACGGGACTCTTTTTGAAGAAAATGCCCAAAACTACTTATATAACTCAAGAGGAGAAATCATTGCCTGGCCACAAACCAATGAAAGACAGGCTTACCCTTTTATTGTGCACTAATGCTAGTGGGGACTGTAAGATCAAGCTGCTTTTAGTTTACCACTCTGTAAAGCCGAGTGTTTTTAAACGCAATAACGTATTGAAGGCTAGCTTCCTAGTTATGTGGAGGTCAAATCCAAAGGCTTGGGTCACGCGGATTTTATTTCTAGAGTGGTTGATTAAAGTGCGCCAACAGTGAAGAAATATTTTGAGGACAAGAATTTGCCTCTTAAGTGTCTCCTCATAATGGATAATACTCCTGCCCATCTTCCAGGTGTAGAAGATGATCTCGCTATCCATTACGACTTCAGTAAAGTAAAATTTCTGCCTCCCAACACCACTCCAATCCTCCAGCCCATGGACCAGCAGGTAATTTCAAATTTTAAAAAGTTGTATATGAAGGGTCTTCTTGCCAGGTGTTTCCAGGTCACCAATAACACGGATTTGACCCTTCGTGATTTCTGGAAAGACCAGTTTAATATCCTTCACTGCATTGGTCTCATTGAAAAGGCATAGAAGGAGGTCTCATATTGTACATTGAACTCTGCCTGGAGGAATCTTTGGCCAGGTTGTGTTACTTATAGAGACTTCGAGGGCTTCAAGCAGGATTTAACTATAAAAATTGTGAATGAAATTGTGGCTACAGGCAAAAGTTTGGGCTCTTAGGTCAATGAGGAGGATGTGGAGGACCACAAAGAAGAACTTACCACGGATGAAGTAATTGAGTTGCAACGTGAACAGATGAAGATTCTCCAAGAGGAGCAGTCACCGGAGGAAGGATTAAAGGTGTCCAGTGAAGAATTGAAAGAAATTTTTAGCAAGTGGAACGATGTGCAAGCTTTACTGAGATTCATCACCCAGATAAAACTGTGGGCAATAGAGTAGTGAATATGGTAAATAACAATGTGATGAATATTTTTAGAAAAGTTTACCAAAGAAGAAAAAGACAAATTTCTCTGGATCATTTCCTTGTCCCAGTAGGAAGGGAAGCAGCTTCCAAAAGAGAAAAGAGAGAGATGATACCAGAAATACAGCCTGTATCAGAAGAGTTCCCTAACGTTTTTATAGAAGGGGATTCTCCCTCCAAAAAATAAATCCCCCTCCTCCTCCTCCTCCACCACCATCCATGTATGCCAGCAACAATCATCCAGAAAGGTAAATACAGTACTGTATTTCTATTATCAGTTTTAGTTTTCTTAATTATGTATGTTATTTTCCTAATAACCTGTATTATATATAGTGGTTTTCATGACTTAAAAAAATTTGAAATGAATATTTGTGGTGATCTGGAATGGATTGATTGGATTTACATGCTTTTCATGGGAAAATCAAATACAATCCACGAACTTTCCAACCCAAGTACTCTTTTTTGGAGCAAATTAAGTTCGTTGGGGTCACCACTGTACTCCATCAACAACACACAGTGGAATATGAGCTGAGGACACTTTTCTAGAAAAGTGTCGTCAGCAAAGATCGTGTTGTAATTGGCATGCAACACTGATACTTCACCAACACATGATATATCCAGAGATTTCTCCTTTACCATTTACATTTTAACAAACTTTGGAAAAGTACCAAGGCTGAGCAAATACAGCACAATCTTTGCTGAAGTCACTTTCTGGAAATAAATGTTTGGACCCCTCTGAAAGTGGAGCTTCCTGGTCTTCGACTTTGGAAGAATCATCTCCCTATCTCTCTATTCAATGAGGATATCTGGAGCAATGGATCTTGGAACCTTGTTTAATAATTACAATCCTCTCTGATGCTTCTTAACTATTGCATCACTAACACCTTAATTGCAAGGCTCATGGATCTAGAATCTCCTGACTTTGATGTTCTTTGGCTGAAGATCTATTTCTCCACTACCACTATATTCCTTTGCTTCTTCTACTGCTCTCCTAACTCCACAACTTAGAGTCTTTCTTTGAATGTCCGGCCTCTTGCCATGAGCCCTTGCAATCTTCTCACCCACATGCTTGAGTTCTCTATATTGGGGTCTTCAATGTACACCACAATGAGTGGCATAGGTCTTCTCGAACTGTGGGAGGAAGTGAGGCCCTTGCTTCCTCTACTCTTGATCTGGAGCTGATTATCAAACATCCTACTTATGTTTTCGATCGCCACGAACATGCAGCTAACACTCTTGACCTATTTTTAACTTCTAATTTTCAAACTACTCATACTCTTTGCACTTCCCTCTTGGTAAATCTGACCACTCTGTGATCCCAATCAATTATATTTTCACTTCTCCTCCATCAATTCCTCGTACTCGGTGCTGCCTTTAGCACTTTCAGCATACCCAACGCATTGGTTTGTGTAATTTTCTTTTTGACTTCCCATGGGATGACTACTGCTTTTGGACCCTCAACCCTGATCAGGTAGCCCTAAAAGTTGTCGAGATCATAACCTTGGGAATGGAGGCATTCATTCCCTTCTCTATGAAAACTTTTTCTTCCCCAAATACTTGGTTTAACCGTACCTGTACCATGGGGTTAATGGATCGGGCATACTGATCGTACCGAGCCTTTTTTTCTGATTTAACTTGCTCTGCTTTTGCTACAGCTAGGAATCGCTATACTGCTCAGATTTGAAGGTCTAAAGCTCTCTTCTCAAGAAGGAAAGTTGATGACCATAACTCTTCTCCCAGTGATAAATGTTTCTGGTCCTTATCCAAAAACCTCACCAAAAACGTCTGTAACTCGAGCTTTCTCCCTCTCATTCGTTCTAATGGTTCTACAGCTTCTTCTCCCACTGACAAAGCCACTCTCTATGGCTCTCATTTTCCTGTCAACCCCTCTGTAAGCAATTCCAGTGATCCTGTCCATCATACTTTTTCTTCTCACAAAGGCCAAAATGTTCTTTGCTCTCTAAAGACAAACAAGGCATCCGGACCTAATGGTATCCCTGCAAGGTTCCTTAAGGAGTTTTCAGATGAACTGGCTCCCATGTTATACCGTCTTTTTCACTGCATTCTGTCAACCAGTATCTACCCTTTGTCTGGAAGCATGCTCTACTTTAACCTGTTCCTGAGAAGTGTGACTGCTCTATTCCTTCAAACTACTGACCTATTGCCGTATCCTCTGCTATCGCTAAAGTATTTAAAAGTTAGCTCAATCTCTTTACTTGAATCTAACTCACTTATCTCCGATCACCAATAAATCTTCCGCAGGGCAAGATCCACTGGTGATCTCCTGCCCTATCCTACTCATGTATGGTCATATTTTCTGATAAACTATGGGGAATCATATGTTGTTGCTCTTGATATCTCTGAGGCTTCTGACAGAGTGGCACAAGGCTCTGTTGGCCAAACTCCTTGCTTATGGCTTTACCCATTCTCTCTGTTCTCTGATTTCCAGTTTTCTTTCTGACCGTTGTATATCTGCGGTTGTTCACTGCGCAACATCTAGCTTATTCCTTGTTACCAGTGGTGTTCCAACACTGTCAAGTGATGCTTTAATGCTCCTCGATGTGTGTAGGTGTTCTGCCATGTACTTAGTCGGTGGAGAATGTTCTGTTCTTTCACCTAATTTGTTTTTTATCATCATCAACAGTCTTCTGCAGTCCCCATCTTCATCTCTTCTCTGTGCCTTAGCTGACAATTCTACCCATCTATTTTCCTCTGCCTTTTCTTCATAACATTCATCTGCTACTCGAAATCAGCCTCGTATGGCTATTACTTTTACTCTCAACTTAAATTTGCAGAGGGTATCTGAGTGGGACACCCAAAAGTTAGTTAAATTTAATTCCTTTAAGACACTATTTCTGGCTCTCTCTATATCTTTACCTCTTGATAGTCCTATTGTCTACGAAACTGATGAAATTCTATTATCCTATTAAGAATCCAGATAGACTGTAGCTTGTCTTGGAGGAATCATATATTCCAAATTTCTAACCCTGCATCCAAAAATTGGGGGTTTTGTTTCGTTTTTGTCATTACATTTCCCCTTTACAGTTACTTACTTTAATAGGGATGAATCTAAGGCAGTCAGATTCATCAGTAACCCTTCTCTTACTTTTAATCTGGATTCTCTTTCTCTTCGCCGTAAGATATCATCCCTTTTTCTTTTCTATCACTACTACTTCCATCGCTGCTGTGATGAGTTGCCATGCTGCATCTCTCCCCCACTGCCAAGGCCATGATACATTCACCAAGAGGCCTCATCTCACAAGTACTATGTGGAGATCTGTAACTCACGGATTGGTCGGTGCAGCGACTACATCTTTCCATCCACCTCCAGACTCTAGAAATCTTTTGCTCCTTCTGTCTCTCCTAATTCTTATAACCAAACATCCTTCAAAAAGCAGATCTGTCGTCATCTCAGAGCCTAATCCTGCCATATCTCTAGGTCCTCAGTGCTTCGACTATTCTCTCAGCCTGTCCTTTTGCTATTGTGTATCATTCCTTTATTTCTGCCTTGTCCATAAACTTCTACTTTTTCTTTGTTTTAATTTTTTTTGTGCCCGGGCTGATGAGGCTAATGTTTTTGCCTGTCCCAGTGTCACACTCAAAAGAAAATAAAAGAAATAAAAAAATAAAGTACAGGACGTCCTCGATAGTTCCGTTCCTGAAACCTGATGTAACCCAAATTTCAGTGTAAGTCGGAACACATCTTAATATGCACCTATTCTAATGCATTAGTAATGTTTCTCCCTTTTCCATACATATTACTATCTTTAATTTCGGTTCCATGGTAAAGACTTCTCTATTCTTCAAATCACTGCCATCGAAATAACCTGCTTTACGCTTGGGAGAAAATACAGGCTAAAAATTATAAAAAAAAGAAGCAAAATGATATACTGGAGATGTGTTGTAACCACGAAACATCGTAACTCGAGGACATCATATACCCAGAACCCCCTGTATGCAATATAAATTAATATTAATACAGTAATAATAATGTAATAATACAGTATGCAGTACAGTACTACATTCAGAATATATGAATAAATAATGGGTAGGTCTTTGTTCGTATTTGTGAATGTTTGTAACTCGGTTGTTCAGAAGTAGGGGAGCTTCTGTAGCATTTTTGCTCCTTGTATAATAGAAGTAGACTTGGTAGAGAAGGTATACCAATGGTGGGCAGTAACACGCATCATTACCATTGACTTTTGAGGCAGATTATATTACAGATTTCTCTCCTCCCTGCTCAAAACTAAAACCCCTCTCTTTCAGTTGGTTGTCATTTCAGCTTCTTTTTGTTAAATATGATGCAAATGTTAAATACAAACAAGTATGTGTGCTTCCTATATTTAAAGTGGTAAATATCGTGTGTATGGAGTATAATTATCTCATGTTTATGTCATGATACCATAGACAATATTTAGGATTTTGCCATAGAACTAGTAGTGCTAAAAGATTCCAGATTTTGCTCTTGTTTGTTATAGAAATGACTTAAAGGGGAATCAAGGCTATTTGAAAAACTCAGACTTCTTAGGCTATTTTTATTATAATGCATACAGGCAATCCTCATATAGGCCAAACTTCAGGGTTCCGTTCCTGGCAGCTGACTTAAGTCGAAAATCGACATAAGTCGGAATTCACTTAGATCTGAACCTGGGTCCCCTTGCCTATGTAAAAAATAAATAATCTAAAACATGAAAAATGACTCTTCGTTCCTCATCATTTTTAAAAAATTACTAAAACTAATCTTAATACTATTCCTAAACTTGTACAGGCATACAGGTACTGTATAGCATGTACAAGTACTGTACAGTATAAAATAACAACACATACATAAAAATATCTCTATTTTAAAGTGCATTGAAATATGCAGTACTTAAACTAATCTTAATAATTAACACTGATGTATGTACACTCTAATATACTATACAGATACTGTACTGTATGGTACAGTATAAATGTACTGTGCAGTATAATAGCACATACAGTCTGAAAAAAAAATACAAAGCACATAAGAAAAATATGTAAACTAATCTTAGTAATCAACACTGATGTATATACACTCTTATATACTATACAGGTACTGTACTGTACAGTACAGTATACATGTTCTGTACAGTATAATATGTAAAACAACACATATGTACAGTCTGAAAAAAGTACAAAGAACAGAAAAATACTTAAACTAATCTTAACAATTAACATTTATATATGTACACTCTTATATACTATACAGGTACTGTACTGTACAGTACATAATACACGTACTGTACAGTATAAAAACATATACAGTCTGAAGAAAAATACAAAGCACATAGAAAAATACTTAAACTAATCTTAATAATTAACACTGATGTATGTACACTCTTATATACTATACAGGTACTGTACAGGGGCAGGCAGGTGCATCTGCAGATGCAAAAAAATGCAGGTATTTAAACACTCTTAAAAACATAAAAAAATATTACACTTGTTAAAATTCTAAAAATATTATAAAACATAAAAAGATATAAGAATTGCTAAATAATAAAACACTTTTAAACCTTAAAAATATTACACTAGTATCTCATTTTAAAATTTTACAATAAACATTAAGAATTGTTAAATCATAAAACACTTATAAACAGCAAAACTGTAGATTGCTTATTTTTACTGTACAGAGTACTCATGTAGTGTGCTTGCATAGGGAGGGAAGTAGACACTGGCTTATTAGGGGGTGGAAGTTGGAAAGGAAGGTGCTGATGAGATTGGGGCAGGTGAATCTGGAGAGGCAAATTCAGGTGAGTGAATAGAGGTGGAGACACCTGAGGTAGAGGGTACAGGATCTTTTGGTGGGTACTCTACCTTCACGAGTAGTGGTCAAGGCTAGTCTGCAAAGATGCCGTCTTCTCATATAGGCCTATTTCCTTGTAACACCTCAGGAGATCATTGAGCCCTCTCTCCATCTTACTGTACTTGACAACATTGGCATCCTGCGCCCCAATCTTTGCCAACATTTCCTCTGCCAAGGCAAACGCTTCTTCCAATGCCTTCATCGTGAATTTCTTGACCTTTGAGCTTGGTAGGTCTTCCTCCTCTTCAATTATCTGCTCTTCCAATTGAAAGAGGTCCCTGTCAATAACTTCTCGCCATGAGATTCCAGAAGCTCTTTTACATCATCTTCCACCTCCAACTGGAGCCTCTTAATCATGACAACGATGTTCTTGGTTACAGCCTCCATTGTCTCCTCAAAGCCTTGGAAGTCATTAACAAAATAGGGACATGCATTCTTCCATACCCCATTCAATTTTATTTTCATCACTTCCTCCCAAGCATCACCAATATTCTTAACAGCATGAAGAATATTATATGACTTCCAGAAGTCCGTGAGAGTCATGTTAGGGTCCTTCTCCGCTGCCTTGAGAACCATAGCAATCGTTCTTTGCAGACAGTAGGCTTTAAAAGTGGCAATGACCCCCTGATCCATTGCCTGTAACAAGGAGGTAGTGTTAGGTGGAAGGAAAACCACCTTAACATTAGGATGGCAGTCATTCAATTTGGCAGGATGACCAGGAGCATTGTCCAAGACCAGCAATATCTTAAACGGAAGACCTCTGGAAACACAGTACCTATCCACTCATGGAATAAAATGATTGCCGAACCAGTCCATGAAAACTTGAATCGTTATCCAAGCCTTTTTGTTTGACTTCCAGTAGACTGGCAGTGAACCCCTCCAAATGCCCTAGAGTGCTCTTGGGTTTTCGGCCAAATAAACCAACAAGGGCTTCAGCTTACAGTCTCCAGAAGCATTAGTCCCCAAAAGCAGAGTCAGTCTCTCCTTGCTGGCTTTATGGCCTGGTGCTGTCTTCTCCTTTGCGATGTACGTACGGCGAGGCATACACTTCCAGAATAAGCCAGTCTCATCAACGCTGAACACCTGTTCAACACGGTAACCCCCTCCTTTATTATCTTTTCTAATGCAATGGGAAACAATTTTGCAGCTTCCTCATCACCACAAACAGCTTCCCCTTGCATTTTTATATTATGTAAATTAGCACGAGCCTTAAAACGGTAAAACCATATTTTGCTAGCATTATACTCCTCAACTGCACTGCCTTCCCCCTTTTCTCTTTTCAAGTCTTCCAACAGCATTTTAGCCTTTTCCTGAATAAGCATAAGACTTATTGGGATTCGCCATCAATTTTGGTCTTCAAGCCAAAGCAATAACAATCTCTTCATCTCTACCATAAGACCAAAACGATGCCTCATGATCACAGTGGACTGCATAAGGGTCGAATCTTTCACGTGGTCACGGATGTGCTCTTTGTCCTTGATGATCGTGGCCACGGTCGTACGGTCTAATCCGAGACTGCAGCCAATGCTCATAGAAGATTCTCCCTTTTCAGCACGCTTTACTATTTCTATCCTAATTTCCATTGTGATGACTTTTCTTTTCTTAGCAGCACTGCCATCAGAAGAATCACTAACACGTTTAGGAGGCATAGTAAAGTCCTTAACGAGCGAACACAATGAGAAAGCAGACAAAAACACTAGGCACAATATGGCAGACGGGAATAAACTGAGCGATGGTCCTTCTCCTGCTTGTAATGCCGCATGACAGTGTTTACACTACGCTCACTAAACTATTTTTAACTAAAATCGTATTTACAGCTACATGTTTGGTATTTTTTGTTTTTATTTTCAATATATTTTTTCAATATAACCAACTGTATATAAAAAATAAATAAATAAAGCTATTAATTTTTGTGCTAACATTTCTTTTTTTGCCCTGAAGTACAACACAGTAGCTCTGATACCTATGTTAGCCATATTACCTATTCCCTGGACCCCTAAGCAATGCCCCCATGCACTCCATCACAGATGGCCACCGCATCACCATTGCAGCTGCCGTAGAAAGGGAGAATGTGTCAACACATAAAAGCGATTTTTGGGGGGGGGCATATTCGTCTCTTTCTGCAGATTGCATGGATATCAAATTTGTGAAAATTGATTTTTGGGGTTGATGCGTTCTTCCTATCTACGGCAGGCTAGTTATGCCCCCCCCCCCCCACACACACACATACACACGCACCTCGAACACAAATTCGAATTTTCCTTCAGGTTTGACTTTTGTTTTTCTTTTTCTTTTTATACTTGAATTACCATGGTCAAGTTTTTAAGTCAAGATGTGTGTTACCAGAAAGGAGACAAACTGAGTCACTAAATAGCACTTATATGGAGATATAAAAATTCTGTGTGAAGGTAAATTAGAAGTTTTTCTCTTTTCTTTTTTTTTCCTCTTTCTCGTCTTCTTTCTATATTCTGTGAGAGGGAGAACATAAAAATGAAGCCATCTCTGTCCCAAACCTCTCCCACCCATGGGTCGGGAGAAGGGGTAGTCATCAGAGGACTTAAACAGAGAATCAAGAAGTTAGAGGAAATGGTTACAAGCCTTGATGATAAAATTCGGAATATGGATGGAGAAATGAAAGAGAATGAAACACTCAGAGAACAAATAAGATCTTTGGAGGAAGCAAATAAAGCACAAGGGCAGGAGAGAAAGGAACTAGAAAAAAGAATAAAGAAGCTGGAAGGTTGTAAACATACACCAACTAGGTAAATATTCGAGGGAAGGAAAGCCGAGACCAACAAAAGTAACCTTTGAGAGAGGGGAGACATGTAGGGAAATATTGTTGAGAAAAAAAAGTCTAAAAGACCTTCAAGAATGCAAAGAAGTGTTCATTAGACGATACAGAACACAGGAAGAGATGGGAAAGATCAAAAACTTGTTGCAAGAGGCAAGAAGGTTAAATGATGAAAGAAATGAAGAAGAGAAGAAAAATTTTCGTTACAGAATACTTCCAGACAAAGGGGAGATAAAGAAGATAATGACAGAAGATCAGGGGATGGGGCCTCATTAAGATTGTTATACACAAATGCTGATGGATTAGCTGGTAAGGCAGTAGAATTAAAAGATAGGATTCACAACAGTAAGGCAGATATAGTAGCAATTACAGAGACTAAGTTGAGTGAGGACATAAACAGTGTCACAGTTTTTCCTAAGGGCTTCAGAATACTAAGGGTTGAAAGATCTGAGAAGGGGAGACTTGAAGAAAATAAAGCTAGGCTTGTAGACCTGATAAGTAAGCTTGGAGTAGTGTGTGGTCCTGAGGATATTGTAAACATTCACCAACTAGGTAAATAATCGAGGGAGGAAAGCAGAAACCAACAAAAGTAACCTTTGTGAGAGGGGACACATGTAGAGAAATATTGATGAGGAAAGAGTCTAAAAGACCTTCAAGAATTCAAAGAAGTGTTCATTAGACAATACAGAACACAGGAAAAGATGGAAAGGATCAAAAACTTATTGCACAAGGCTAGAAGATTAAATGAGGAAAGAAATGAAGAAGTTCTTCCAGACAAAGGGGAGATAAAGAAGATAATGACAGAAGATCAGGGGATGGGTCCTCATCATGATTGTTACACACAAATACTGATGGCTTAGCTGATAAGGCAGTAGAATTAAAAGAGAGGATTCAAAACAGTAAGGCAGATATGGTAGCAGTTACAGAGACTAAGTTCAGTGAGGACATAAACAGTGTCACAGTTTATCCTAAGGCCTTCAGATTATTAAGGGTTGAAAGATTGGAGAGGACTGGTGGAGGGATAGCACTGCTCAAAAGTGAAAGGATTCAGGTGGAAGATATAAACTTGGCTATAGAACGAGAGCATTATAATAACTGTTGCATATAACCCACCAAGGAACCAACATAGGCTAGAAGTTTGTAAGTAGAGTCGCATAGGTACTATTGAAGTCATAAACTCAGTTGTTAACATGGCAGGGGAAAGAAAATGTAGGATTTTGATTATGGGAGGTTTTAATCATAAAGAGATAGATTGGATAAATCTTGACCCACACAGTGGTGAGGACTCATTCGGGGCAAGATTCCTAGATTGCGTACAAGGGATTTTCCTACACCAACATGTACTGGAACCAACGAGGGCCAGGGGTGGGGATGAGGCATCACTCCTTGATCTAGTATTCACATATAACGTGTTGGATATTGAAGAAATTGAGTATGAACCACCAATTGGAAAGAGTGACCACTGCGTTGTTGATGGAGTATATCATTGAAGATGTTCTGCCTGAGAGTAGAGGCACTGAGGACATGAGGGGGAACCATCCAAAAGGAGATTACATCAAAATGAATGATGTTTTTGCAATTATTGACTGGAGGACTTTATTTTACAACAAATCTGTACAAGATATGTACAACATCTTTTGTGAGAAATATGGGAAGATGGTATATTGCTGCATACCAGTCACCAAAGTAGGTGTAATTCATGGCAGAGAGAAATGGTTCAATAATGAGTGTAAAGAGCTAAGGACTGGAGAGACAAATGTGGAAAAGGTATAGGAGGAGAAAAAACATAGATGCCTGGCAGACCTATAAAAGGGCAAGAAATGATTACCTAAGTAAAAGAAGAGAGGCAAAGAGAGACTATGCAAGGGACATCACCAGGAAGGCTAAAGAAAATCCCAAGCTTTTCCACAGCTTTATCAGAGGAAAACTGAAGGTAAATAAACAAATTTTAAGGCCTAAGAGAGTGGATGGAAGCATCACTGAGACGGATGAAGAGATCTGCAAAGAATTGAACAAGGAGTTTCAGTCAGTATTTACAGAAGAAAACACCCCACCCCCTCATATTGCAGAGATAGATGCTCAAGGGCCAGTATGAGAAAACATCAACCTTTCAGCCACAGAGGTATGCAAAGCGCTAATGGAGTTAGATATCCATAAAGCTACAGGTCCTGATGATATATCCCCTCATGTACTTAAAAAATGCACAAACTCAATATCAGTGGCACTAAGTATCATATCTAAAAAGAAACTGGAATTAGGGAAAATTCCAAGATGCTGGAAACAAGCGAACGTGATACCTATCTTCAAAATGGGAAGGTGGGATACGGCTCTAAACTATAGACCAGTTTCCTAGACCAGCATAGTTTGCAAAGTTATGGAGAAACTATTAAGGAAACATATCTCTCTTCACTTGGAATCCTTCAACTTTTTGTCAGTGAGGCAACATGGCTTCAGAGAAGGTAGATCAACAGTAACAAACTTATTAGAATTTTATGATGAGGTAAGCCGAATCTTACAGGAAAGAGAGGGCTGGACAGATTGCATATTCCTAGACTTCCAGAAAGCATTTGACACTGTTCCTCACAGGAGTCTTATTAGGAAGCTGCAAGTAATGGCTAGAATAGGTGGAAATGTTTTGAAATGGATAAAAACTTACTTAGATGGAAGGGAACAGAGGGTTAGAGTAAGACACTCAGTGTCTGAATGGAGAAGAGTTAGTTATGGAGTTCCACAGGATTCAGTTTTAGGGCCACTTTTGTTCCTTGTATATGTAAATGACCTACCAGATTTTGTAAATTAATTCATGAATATGTTTGCAGATGAAGAAAAGATTGTGAAGAAAGTAAGAAACGAGAAAAATGGTAGAGAACTTCAGGAAGATCTAAATACTCTGCATGAGTGGCCAGAAAAGTGGCTAATGAAATTCAATACTTCAAAATGTAAGGTAATGAGAATGGGTACAAGTGCAAGAAGAGCAGTTTGACTACTCAGTGGCAAGAGTACAACTTCAAGAGACAGAAAATGAGAGAGACCTAGGAGTAAACATACTGGCAGATTTGTCTCCAGAAATACATATATATGGCATAGTAATGGCAGTATATGCTTTCTTATCAAATGTAAGGGTAGCTTTCAGGCACATGGACAAGGAAATGTTCAGAAATATTTATGTAACCTATGTGAGGCCAAATCTTGAATATGCAGCCCCCTTTAGGAATCCGCACTTGAAAAAGCACGTAGCTAAGCTTGAAAAAGTTCAAAGCCATGCCACGAAACTGGTACCAGAAATACGCAATCTTAGTATGATGAGAGGCTGAGGGAATTAGACTTACCATCACTCGAAGCTAGAAGATTGAGGGGGAATATGGTGACAGTCTTTAAATTCCTTCATGGTTATGATAGAGTGGATAGGGATCGATATTTTGATATGGCCGGTACTAGAACGAAAGGTCATAGTTTGAAGCTTCGTAAGAAAACTTCTTTGCAGGATGTAAGGAAATACTTTTTCAGTGTAAGAGTAATTGATAATTGGAATTGGCTAAGCGAGGAAGTAGTTAATGCTATCTCAATCCATAGTTTTAAGGACAGGTATGATAAGTAACACTAAGTAGAAAATGGAACCAATCAGGAGATGGGAAGATACGAACTTTGGGCTCATTCCCGTAAACACAATTAGGTAATCACTCTCACTCTCACTCTCTCTCTCTCTCTCTGGTAATTACACCCAATGAGTATATCAAGAATTTTTCCTTGTCTTTTTGAGTGACTAAGACAAGTATAAAACTTAAAAAAAAAAAATTCCGTGAATAAGAGATTCTGCAGAGTATTGTGAGTGAAAAAATTATGTTTGTAGTTAATGAGACTGCCCAAAATATTAAAGGAAAATACTGAGGATACTTTTGAGAGGGCAAAAAGAAGATGCTGTCCTGTCCTGCCTAGAAGGAAGTTTAGAAGAGTCGCCAGAGGCGAAGCCATCACATCACATTACCTATTTTTTGTTTAAATTGGGGAGAGCTCTTACAGCTGTTTACCTGATCCTGTGGTTCC
>JAXCGZ010014213.1:0-30000 GCA_037179515.1 Halocaridina rubra | reverse complement strand
CAGATAATAAAACCAAAGGGGCTTTCTTTTCATTTGGCAAGTACATAATAAACACGTCAACTCATTCATCTACAGATACTATACATTAAAAATCAGACAATAAGCCCATGAAACATCAAAATATAAGAAATCCTAAGCCTGCCTATCACTAGCAGTAAAGATGTATTTTAATGGTATTATCATACAAAGAATCTAGATCCATTAAGCCTCCTTACTAGGAAAAACGATGGACTTTACAGAAATATCATACAAAAATCCTAAGCCCAATTAGCTTTGTCACTAGCTGTAATTATAGACTATACTGGAATAAGTATATCATAATTATCCCTAGAGGGATTCTTGCAAATCTAACAATATGCATATTATACTTTTAGGAACACAAATATGAGATTATAATTTGTAATCAGAATACAGTATTATATCAATCTACATTCAGGTAGCAAATTGACAACGACCAACTGCATAATCATGTAAGCTGTAATAATTCAGGGGAATGTTGCATATAATCGGTCACATACTTTCAAGTCAGCGCTATACAGACCAAACTCATGTACTAAACAAATAACTCAATTAGGCCTCAGGATTCCCTTGGCCATATTATATTATCGCAAAAGGAGAAACACTTAAAGACATAATCAGATCCACAAAGCTTTCAAATTTCAAATTTTGATGACTGACATTCCTCATAAAATATTACAATTAATAATAATAATAATAATAATAATAATAATAATAATAATAATAATAATAATAATAATAATAATAATAATAATAATATTAATACACACACATACATACATACATATATATATATATATATATATATATATATATATATATATATATATATATATATATACGCTCGAAATTTTAATTCGTATATCACTTTTATTTTCCATCATCATAAAATACAGTGTTTTGTATTTGCCTAACGCGAGTTCTGCCATATCTGTATAAGAGATGCAAATCATTTTTGCAACATCGAAAGTAAATTTGTGCAATATGACATATTAACATATCCAAAAATACTGACCCCTAATCGCACTCAAATAACACTCATAAAAATCTCACTGGCTATTGATCATTACGATCCAAACACAGGAAGCAACTCACAGCGCACTGACAAGCAATAAAAAAAAAAATCCAATCCCTGGGTCTACCGACATAGTGTTTATTTTAAGGTAAAATTATTGGGTAAGCCGATCTGTTCCTATATACAAAATATATTAATGCAGTTGTTATAGTATCAGCTGATCAATATTTGGCAACTACTGCAGTCTCGACTGAAAATCTAAACAACTCCGGCCATAATATGTCACTTTCGGTACCCTATGATAATCTTAAGATCATTTTTGAATATGTAAATTTATATTTCCATTAAAGCCTACTGTCGGTGGCTCGATTTGCGTCCTGATTTTTGCTTTTTCTTCAACTCATTGTTTTGTCTAGCTTGCCTTTCGATAAGAATTTAAGAATAAGTTGTATATATAAATTGCAGACCTTATGGTTTCAATGAAATTATTATTATTATTATTATTATTATTATTATTATTATTATTATTATTATTATTATTATTATTATTATTATTATTAATATTATTATTATTATTATTACTATTATTATTATTATTATTATTATTATTATTATTATTATTATTATTCTTGCTGTTGTCATATAATTAACTTCAATCAAGGATCCGTTCTAAACTACGACAATTATATTTTAATTTAGTCCGATTTTGTCAACAATGTCCATTCCAATTGCAAGTCACTTGGAAGTGATCTGGAGAAGCTGTGGGAAATGGGGCACTTTGTTATTTTTTTTTTATCATTAAAATAGACTATCTCTCTCTCTCTCTCTCTCTCTCTCTCTCTCTCTCTCTCTCTCTCTCTCTCTCTCTCCACACACACACACACACACAATATGAACTGTACTATTGTTATTTTCATAGACAACAGAATTCGATAGCAAAATCATAACTTCAGGAACACCCTAATCATGTGTATCAATGCACGAATGTAATAATAATAAAAATAATAGTAAAAATAATAATAATAATACAAAATAATAGTAAAAATAATAATAATGATAATAATAATAATAATAATAATAATAATAATAATAATAATAATAATAATAATACACACATACACACACATAAGCACAATTAGGTAATTACACACACATATATATATTGGCATTGTTTGAAGGGCTAGTAAATTAATAAATTATCTTTATACGCTGTTCATATTCACACAAGCCTTGACCACCCACTATAAGATATAAATTGGGTAGAGAAAGCAAGCGTACCAATACCCCCATTAATCCCAAACATAGCATAGAGTCATAATTCAGTCCTTGTAAAGATGAGTGACCCTCTAAAAAACCCATGTAAAGCGAAATAGTCCCGTAAACGGTTAGGTTAGGCTACATGACTTACCTTGTTAATATCATTAACCCTAGAGCACCCTGGGGTTATTTTCTTTGCAAGATTTCATAATCCTAAACCACAGATTAGAGACACCCGAAATACTCTTGTATATTTCCTGATAGTAGCATACACACTATTCTTTTTAAACTTGTAAGAACATCGTATTAACCTTTTAATACTGACAAATATAACCACGCAATAGCAAAACTTGTTCAAGTACTCACAGCAGTCCACATGCTGGTCTATCTGTGAAGAGATACTTCTCTACACTTCCTCTTCCTTCGTCGCCGTCAAGACACTAACTGACTCGTGACGGTGAACTTGATGTAGTTGGTATTGAAGTGTTCACGAGGCGTAGCGTCGTTAACAGTCATTCACGTTCAAGCTTAACACGGTATTATCTGTTTATTTAATGATGAAAGAATATACAAAATTAAACTATATTTTTCTAAAAGTATGCTTGTTCGCTAAATTACAAAATATGAGATTAATATTTTTCGACCATTGTTGGAGATCAGTAAAACAATTTATTCTGCAAGACTCGTACAGAAAATTGCTTATTTCATAGAACTGTTTCACTGAGTACAAACAAGGACCTCGTACGCATTTCCTATGCATCCTATTGACGAACATCATAAAATTCTGTCCGGAGTGCACCCCATTTTCCTTTCAGCTACTCGAAAAATATGCAAAACATACAGTAAAATTCTTTCAAAGCTGTAATTTGCATTGAACGAATACACAGTCAAAGAACGAAAAGAGTGAGAGGGAGTAGAGACCCAGATAACTATCTAGCCTGTAATCTAGGCCTGTCATGATTTCATGTGGAGCAATCCAATTGCGCGTGTTTTGGTCCGATATCCCATCTCACGTCAAATGTTACCATCACAAATGGCCCTTCAATTTATTATGGTATGCGTAAGAAAGCACAAATTAGCTGAAAGGCCTCAGACTCATTAAAGCATAATGATTATGGAAAACAATAACCGTTATATAAATATACCGGAACAATTAGTATCTGTCCCGCCAAAGGGTTGTGATGAAGCGAAGATATTTGAGACTGGATAAGAATGGTGCATATATATATATATATATATATATATATATATATATATATATATATATATATATATATATATATATATATATGTGTGTGTGTGTGTGTGTGTGTGTGTGTGTGATTACCTAATTGTGTTTACGGGAAAGAGCCCAAAGCTCGTATCTTCCCGTCTCCTGATCGGTTCCATTTTTAGACTTAGTGTGTGTGTGTGTGTGTGCATACACTGAGAGGTAGAATTAGATCTTGTAAATATGAATAACCCCGCAAATTATTAGGATAGGTGACTTGTTTTGTGTATATGAATAACTCCAGAGCACCCTGGGGTTACTCCTCTTTACAAGACCCGTAATTTTACGCGTCTGATTTATTTTACACATTTTTTTAACAACATTGTGTTGGAATGGCAATCGAACGTGACAGGATCACGTATTTGCAGCGTTTCTGGTAATACAATGGTAAACCTCCATTGGACACGGAAACGTGTGTCTGGCGATTTGGACGATGCTTTTGTTCGCGGTTCACTGCAACGACTTGCGAAATATTCTCACACAGATTTCTTTTTCGCTAATTCTTTTAATATCAACATTTACATATATATATATATATATATATATATATATATATATATATATATATATATATATATATATATATATATATATATATATATATATGACTTTTTTTACCCCGACCGGGACTCGAACTTAGGACTTATGATTACTAAGTCAAGGCGCTACCACTACACCCATAAGGTTAAAAGGAATCCAACCTTATAGCTTATATCTGCTATACTTAGGAATGAACGCATTCTAACTGAATGCCACTATGTTCATATTACAGCTTCCCCAACCTCACTCGTAGCTTCATTTTAGCATTTAATTCAATTCCCAATCTCATTCGGGCCATGAAATAACCAGATAAGCACATTACATATGTGAAAACATGAATAATTTTTTACCCCGACCGGTACTCGAACCTAGGACTTATGATTACCAAGTCAAGGCGCTACCACTACACCACAGGTTAAAAGGAATCCAACCTTATAGCTTATATCTGCTATACTTAGGAATGAACGCATTCTAACTGAATGCCACTATGTTCATATTACAGCTTCCCCAACCTCACTCGTGGCTTCATTTTAGCATTTAATTCAATTCACAATCTCATTCGGGCCATGAAATAACCAGATAAGCACATTACATATGTGAAAACATGAATCATTTTTTACCCCGACCAGGACTCGAACCTAGGACTTATGATTACCAAGTCAAGGCGCTACCACTACACCACAGAAGGTTAAAAGGAATCCAACCTTATAGCTTATATCTGCTATACTTAGGAATGAACGCATTCTAACTGAATGCCACTATTTTCATATTACAGATTCCCAACCTCACTCGTGGCTTCATTTTAGCATTTAATTCAATTCCCAATCTCATTCGGGCCATGAAATAACCAGATAAGCACATTACATATGTGAAAACATTTACCTTTTACACATTAGTCATGTTGTGTTTAACCCCATCGCAACAGGTAGGTTTATGTCGTATTGGAGGATTCCCCATGTAATTCCAAATACCTGTATGGTGAGACACGAGATAAACTATCTGTAAAGCTAGCGTGGGGTGGAACTAATGATCTTTCATCCCAAAAGAGCCAAGAGAGACAGATTGAGTATGTCTTTTGGTAAATGAGTCCACTTTGCCTTGGTTACCCCCTCAAGGGAATAAAGGCTGTGTACAACAATTTAAGAAATTAAAACATTACCCAGAATGTAGATACAACGGTGCACTGATGCCAAATTATGTTAGATCATTTGTAAACACATTCCATACCTTGATCGATTATTCATCACCACAGTTGCACTTCTCTAATGTGAAAAAGAAAGCTAATCTGCACTTCCCAAGTTTAAAATATCAATTTTCTAGATCATGACTTTCCACAAGGGAAACCTTTGATTCTCCATTCACATAACATCTAAATATTTACAATATTTCTTCTCACTCTAAGTCTCCCTGAAGCTGGCAATGGCAATAACTTTAAAAAAGGAATTGCGTCAGAATACTTTAAATTTTTCTTCAGTAGCCCAATGCTAATGCAAGGAATAAGGTAAAAATCTCTCATTACCATGAATAACTGTGTTGCAACTTGTAATATGGTAATCCCTCGCTATATCGCGATTCACCTTCCATGAATTCAGTGCATCACAGGTTTTTATGGCAAGAATATGTATTTTATATCGCAGATTTTCTGGGTATATTGCGGGAATCCACGATATGTGGAAATATTAAAATTTCAAGCATTTTCATTATTTTATTGATAAAAAAAGTATTTCCTAGCCTAAGAATATATAAAACAGTAAAGAACATAAATTTAAACATGTAACTCACAGTATTGCACCATATAAAATACGATACCAATATTGGCGTCTTGGAAAACGCAAAGGGTCGCACCTTCGTGAGATAGTACACTGGATCTATTGGCTGATGGATGGGAGATGACGAATCACAGAATTGTGTTCTGTATCCTGGGGTTTGATTGAAGTCAGATTCTTCCAGCATCTTATATTGTCTCGCCTCACCCATTCAGTTACTCACTTGTGCGACTTTCAAGTTGTGCCTGTGTTTTTTGTGAAACTTTTGCTTTATTTCAACCCCTGTAATGCCGCTCAAGCGTCCTTCATCTTCTAAGGCTTCTGGTAGTGAACATAAGCGGCAAAGGAAGATGTTGACCATAGCAGATAAGGTAAAACTGTTAGATATGATGAAGGAAGGAAGAAGTTTCTCAGCTGTCGGCCGCCATTTCGGCATCAACGAATCTACTCTTCGCTACATCGCCTCACAAGAGTGGGACGATGATATGGTTTCTTCGGTGCACTTCTGCAATATTATCGACGATGCCATGACTCCTTACAAGACCATCTTCTCACAAAAGAAACAGCGACAGCAGCTCCCCATTACCATGTTCTTCTCTCGCAAAAAGCAGCTGTAAAGCAGTCATTGGCTGTGCAGCATGTAAACGTCATTCACAGTAAGCTTACCTATCACGTTCATATAGCTTTACGCTTGCGCGCCGTTATTTATGGTAAACTTACTTGTCACAACCATATAAATTTACACTTGCATGCTGTTATTAATAAAGGGTGAGTTGTTAACAGTGCAGCAAGGGTTTATAAAGGTAAAAATAAATGTAAAATACCTGTATTAAATATGGTGCTGCTACTTCGCGGATTTTCACCTATCGAGAGTGGTCCCGGAGCGTAACACTAGAGATAAACGAGGGATTACTGTATGCTGGAAATAATTAGTTAGATTTGCTCTCTCCAAGCACAAGGGACCTTTTAGTTCACCCCGAAGAAATGTGGGGCATATGACAGAAAAATCTCTCCCTCTAACATGTATAAATTATATTCACACTTCTAATTCAGTTCGAAGCCCAAAAATTACCAAGAGTTCAGTTCATCTTTTTGAACTCGTATACTTATAAAAGGACAAAATATTAATGAAAAATACTAATACTTAGAAACCATTTATTCACTACCAATTACAGCAGGAACTGCCTTGGCCTTAGCATTGGCTCTCATCTGAGCAGCAATACGATCAAGGTCCCTGCGGCCCTGTGAAGTAAGTCGTCGCCCACCATTTGGATCTTTCTCAACTAATTTCAGTTGTTCTAATGTTTGAAGAGCCTTGCGAGCAACTGTTCCAGAGCTCTTGCAGAAATGAGATGGGGCAGTACCATTCCTCTTGCGACCTGAATTTAATTAAGAACATTAAACTATCAAACTTATAAAGTATACATATATGGCAAACTGTTTTCAGTACACTGAAAAGCCTACAGAAGTGTGTAATTGCAACTTAATGACTATTTTAAACATGAAGAATAAAGCTAGTAACTGAAAAATAATTGGCGTTTTGTATTAAATCCAAAGGTTAAAACCACACACAAAACTACTGGAACTACAACTTACCACCATATATTTTCCTAATAGTGCCTACACCAACAGGAGAACGCATATACAAGCGGCGAGCAATAGCAGCAACTCTAGTGTAGTACCAGTCATCATCATATGGAGCAAGCTCCTTGAATGTTGCTGTCTGTAAAGGCATAAGAATCAAAGTTTCAAATGACAGACAATACTAAAACACACTGCAAAGAGTAAAATGCAATACACCAACCGTGTTAGTACAATATCAACCATGATATCAGGTATAAGCTTTACAATGGCAATATTACGTCACTCTAAAATATCAGAGATTTTAAGTATACTGTACTGTAATTAATTTAATCAAATACAACTTATTTTTATAATAAAATTTTTATCTATATGTATCCGAGAATATATAGGACAAATGAGTAACATGTTATTTTTCCCATTTATATTCCACTTTACAGTCTTGCAATCAATAAGCATTTGCAATATTTTATTGTATTAGAATACCAGACAAATCACATTGTAAACAAATATTATCAATGGTAGGAAAAGCCCATGAAATAAAACAACGAAAATATATATATATAAAAAGTACTTATTAATTTCGTGACGTGTACTGGTGTACTTTGAGAAGGTGACCAGTTTAGGTCACGAAATTAATAAGTACTTTTTATATATATATTTTCGTAGTTTTATTTCATGGGCTTTTCCTACCATTTTAGACTGTATGTTAACAGTTCAGTGTTATTAAAATATTATCAATATTCAATATTGAACAATATGCAAGAAAATCTCAAGTTTGGAGAGGCCTAGGGATTTTCTTAATAATTTTCACAAGAGAAAAATAATAACATGGAATGTAAGTCTGTAAATTTCCAACAAATTATGTCTATTCTACAAAGAACAGAAGGATACATGTCAGAAATTGCGTTTATCTTCCAGGGATCAATTATCACAGCACAATCATTGAGCCATGTACTCAACACCCTGGAGCTTTATACTTCACAAAATTAAATCTTAAATGCTGTCACCAAATCCTCCAAAGGATACTGCCAGTCAACAGCTTCTAAGTACTGCACATCAAAATATAAATACAATATTTCTTTTCTTTTAGTAAAGAGAAAAAATAATGATGCGACTTAAATGGCGGAAAGCTGTGTCACGTCCCTCACTGATAACGATAAATATTAACTTAAGTGCTTAAAAATAAAAAAGATAACATTGATAGATAAGAATTATGATTCTCAATGGTATGAATAAATCAGAAGAATATAAGTCTATATATTACTGTACAAAACTCGAAATCTCCCTTGTAAAGAGGGTAGCTGAGTCAAAGCACATCCTGTAAACAAGAAGACCCACTCAACCCTCTCTGCTCACTATCTACCAATCTCCACCCTTCAACTGTCATTCACTCCACATTCACACACATTCAAAGACCCAATTATTAAGGCTTTAGCTGTAGTTTCCTATTCAAGCTTTCTCATCAGGATTAATATATACATTTAAAACGGATGCACTCACATTGCCTATTTTTTACATAACATTCAAATTGTGTTAAACACCTTTATCGTCACAAGTACGTTTAGATTCACCGAACAATTCCCCATGCAGCTACTTTCAATAAACATGACGACAGACACAATGCACTAAATTAACTGTCAAGTTTCTTACAACAGACACGCTGAATAGAATCAGACTTGAAATATATTTACACCTAAGAACATAGGTGTTCACCTGGGATCAATAGTCAGCAAAATTTATTATCTTTTTATATAAATGATTTAAACGATAATACACAACACTGTTCAATAGTACAAAACACACATAACACTCTCAGTTACACATTTGTGACAATGCTAAAAATTTTCCCAGAACTAATCAGAGATCAGAAAATATCCTTTGAACAGAGAAAGATATATTCTACATAATGCAGGTAAGACGTAATGTACATTTATTGGATTGCGGGAACAGTGTGCAAATACAGTACATGATATGAGCATTTACTTTAATGGCAAGTTGTAAAACAATCTGGAAATACAGACACTGTCCAACTCATGAACGACTTAGGTTCCAGAAGTCCGTTCATGAGTAGAATTGTTCGTAAGTTGTGCTTAGGGGGGAAAAAGTATTGTAAAGTATATACATATGCAGGACTGTACACTACTTAGGTTAAAGACACTTAAGTACTACATAAAACAAAGTAAAGTATTAATGAATTGTAATACAGTAATAATAATGTAATAATACAGTACAGTACAGCAATACAGATAATGTGTAGGTTTTTGTTCACACCTGTGAATGTTCGTAAGTATGAGAGCTTCTGTATATTTTAATACAGTATACAGTACTAGACTCTCAATGAATCGAAATCTACAAGAGTAACCAAACTCTTTTAAGTATTTAACACAAGAAATAGTAAATTCTGAAAATGCTGAGCTGACCAAACTAAAGTAATTCAGTAATCAGTGACTTGGTTTATTACTTCTGCTCCATTAGATGAAGAACCAATAATGAAGACTTAGACTGGAAAGTGCTTAAACTTAAATTCACAGTTCAGGATTCTTTACGCCAGTGTTTCAAAAACTTAATTGGGTGAGGCCCTGAGCACAATTTTTTTGGCCTAACAACACTCAGGTATTGGAGGGTAACAAAACTGAATATATAAAGAGCTTTCATTAATTTACTGATTTATTATTCATGATAATTTTCCTGTTCCATATTTATACTATTTCCTATGTTTTCTTTTCTTGTTTTTTAACAATATTCTGTCAACCAAAGGAGCATCCTAGTGACTGTCAGTTGGGTAGTGCCTTAAGAGGAATAGAAAACTATGAACACATTACACCAGCACTCAAACTTATAAGGTTGTAGAAAGCAGATAAGATCCCCATTATTTGATCTTATATTTAATATATGAACCATAAAATAGTGGGCAACTATCTTGTAGAATGTCAGGGGCAGATGACATTAACATAAAATAAAAAAAATGGATAAAAATTCTTCAATGCAAACATACGAAAGGTTCCAGTAGGATAATGGAAAGTTGGTCTGTTATTTTTATTCTAGTGAACCAGAACTGCGCTAAATCAAATGAATATTCAAGAAGATCTGCTATCATCTTGAGCAGCGTTTCTCAACCTTTTTTAAATCAGGGCGCACTCAAAGAGTAGTCATTAAAACTCTAAGGAGAACTTAATATATCAGTAAGATAAAATTATCCATAAAATTGTAAAATAAGAAAATTATAAAACAAAGGCTCTTGCAATAAACATGTATATTAACAAGACTACAGTCTTTACTTCACTACAGCAATATTTTCCTAAAATATTTCATATCTATGTAACATTTAAACTTGAATATCAACGACCAATGTTAAATGGATATAAATGATGAGGATGTTTATTAATGTCATTCATGTATTACAAAGATGAACCACATAAGCTGCTTCCCAAGCCACTCAAATATAAGGTGCTAATCATGAACTTTTAAGGATATCTGAAAAATGTATGTAATGACATTGCTTTTTCTCTAGCAATAAGAGAAACAAAAGGTGTTCTGAAAGCTTAGGACCAGTATTGCCTTTCTTAGGGACTCGGAGCTGTTCTTCAGGCAGCTCAGGGAACAACAATAAAAGGTGCTCTGCTGTAATGCATACCTTACTGCAGACTTTGCAATGTGAAATATGAAAGTGGTCTCCTGATCCCTTACAGATTCAAGCTGCCAGATGAAATTAAAAATGAAAGAAAATCTCAATGAAAATGCCTTTCTACCAACAATAAGAAAATAAAATGTCTTCTGCTTTAATACATACCTTTACTAAGTCTGACCAGTCTGGAACTTTCACCTTCCCTGACCTGTAATAAGCATAAATTAATACTGTACTTGCTCCATTTCACTCATCATAAAAAAGCAAGTGATTGAAAGGATTCTGAAAATATATCCAGTATTAGAGTATATAATGTAGACTGGAGGATTAACTCATATATTCTATCAAATAACACACAATCAAGGATATCTATGCTTCTCCAGAAATGGGCAAATTTAAAAAGGACTATAAATTTCACAATAACACATCAACAATTACTGTACTACCCCAGAGAATACTAGTCATTACAAAATTACAATCATCCGAAATAAGTAGCACAAAAATGTAACAGGAGGAAGAGACAACAGGGTTCATTATGCTCAACCAACATGTTTCCTCAAACAATTGCTTTGCTGCAATACAAGAAATTCAAAGATAAGGTTGGCCAGACATATACTCCTTGTATAATTCTTTAGTCGTCTAACACATGCAAGAGACAATGGCAATATTATATTGTATTCTTCCCCAAGGTAATATATTTTATAGATAACGCCATACCATATGAATTGCTAGAGAAAAATGAAATAAGGTAGCAATATAAGTACAATACTCCTTGTTTCTCTTTAATTCATCTAAAATATGCAAGAAAATAAAATGGCAAAGCTCTATTTTTCTCCATGGTAATATATATTTTATAGATATTGCCTTACCAAATGAAATGTTGCAGTGATGATATAAGTAGCAATATTCATGGGGACACGAGGTTTCGTACAGAGAACGATGTTTCGTATATAAAATCGGACGAGGTTTCGTACATAGATTTTTTTTGAAAAATGATTACGAGCCAATTCAGTAATCATTGCTAATAATGTGTTACTTGTTCCAATCTCTAATGTATTTGGTATACTAGTGCAGAAAGTGAATTTTGGGGGTTCCCAAAATGTTAAAAGAAAAAATCCAAAGTCAACTATTAATTAAAAAGTTATTCTATTTTAAAATGTACATATAAACATAATTATTTATAAAAACATATTGTTAGGTTAGGATTAATATATAGCAAGGTTAAGTGCTAAATAAATGGCCCTTAATCTTTAACATGAAAGACATCAAAATCTTTAGATCTCCTGTGTTAACTATCAATCATAGTTGAAACATAATTAAAGTGTAAGATTAATCAGGATTTGAAAATTGAAATATATAGGTAAGTATTAATACTAATATATGCATCTAGAATGAATTTCTAAAAAAAATTATAAATAAATATAAAGACAAAAGATAAAAACAAACTAAAATGCACTTTACCGCCAAAATATACTCCGAAATACCTAACAGCACCCCCATTTTTCCACAGGTCCGACCAGCAGTTAGCATAATATATGCGCAAAATCACCTGACATACTAAAATGGAGGGTTTTTTTTATAAACAGCTAATAATATCGTGGCATTTTATTTTCTAAACAAAAGTTCAATTTATTGAAATTTTCTATTGTACGAAATCTCGTTCTCTATTGTACGAAACCTAGTTTTGTTTATATACGAAACGCCGTATGTACGAAACATCGTGTAGCCAATATTCATCACACCATGTGAACCCAAAATTATTAATCAGTAGGAAAAATTCTGAGAATGAGGATTGTTAGCCCCCCATTCTCTTTCCCGAGTACGAATGCAATAAGATCATACAGTACACGTAAAAGTACGTAATAAGCTAATGCTCCGATTCATACTATTTATGAATGAAAAAGACACTACATTTTTATATTTCTATGTACAAAAAGTAACAAAAGTAATTCCTTATTATTAGTAAAAAAAACCTACGCATAAAACGAGCATTAAAGCTAAAGAGCTGATCTGCAAAACTCTAAGTAACGTAAGTCCAAGGAATACTGTATACGGTTATCCATCAGTTTCTTGTATAAAATTAAATAAATTTAGGTACGAATTAAGGATTTATAAACAAAGAAATATTAATTGTTGGCAAACTTTCTAGTAAATACTTACTTTTTCAAGAATTCAGCAAAGGCTCTAGTAAACGCTTGCTGATTAACGTCCTTGACGTTAGCATCATTTGAGGACTGCAAACGAAGGACAGAAAAAGCTCATTACAAAATATTGCAATAAAAGATGACAAAAATTACCCAATCCTAGAGATGCAATATAAAACATTGCATCCAGTTTACACTAGCACAATAATATTACAGATAGCAAACAATTAGCCTACAGCAATAGTTTTGTCGAGAAAGAAAAAATCATTAACATTATATTTTGTCATAAAAAAAATACACTACATATCTGTTATGTGCATATAAGACTTAAGCTCCATATATTATTCATAAATCTATCTATCATCATCTCGTTAGGGGTGTGAAAGCAAAATTTTCCAAGGGTAATGAGGTAATCATGGGCCTCAGCATAGCAAACACCACATCAATTATGCAATTTGCCGATTGCTTTCTGGCTTTCACCTAGTGCTACTTAGCAAACGGATGGATACAATACGAAATTGTTTTGAGTTTAAGGATATTAACACAATTTCAGCTTCCAATAATGAAAAAAGGCAATGCTTAATAGTTATACGTTTATATACAGAAATTAACAGATTTGTCATTTACTTTTTGGTCTTCACCTGACGACATTTAGCAAATGAATGGCTATGTTAAGAAAATATTTTTATTTTTAGATATACACAACAAATCGGCTTTTGATCATTTTATAATTATTATTAATTATTTTTACTTCAATGATTATTTTCATACACTCCCAAGAGAGAAGTAAACATTCAAATCACTGGAAAATTTATCTATATCAACTAAATATAATAACACCATTTATACTCATTTTTTAATTGGGAGTGACTCAACCTTAACCAAACCTAATGTAATATTATACATTTCAAGCGATATATTACAAATGGATGTGTAAACGCATATTTACTATTTTTCAATATTTCGGGATTCGAAATTTTTACCATTACTGGGTTCCCCATCCCCAAGGTGGGGCTTCCAAAAGTCTCTTTTAGTACATGTCCAACAAATATACACATACTAGTGTAATTATGGCAAGTAGTAACGGAAAAAAAAAATGATGTCTTTTTATTTACACGAAAACCATAGATAAATAAGGAGTTACCGCCGCTGCACGAGCCAACATGTGATTCACAAGCATGGTCAACATTAGTCCTCCCATTTCTAAGCAATTCAATGCACAAGCAGCTAAAACATGGCAATTAAAATTATTAATGCTATCGTAATTACACATATTTACTTATAGTTTTGGTTTTTAATGTGTCCTGTTGCATAAATAACGTCATTATATGCGTATCTCAAGATCTTACCATCATCTTGTTGACGATTCCTGGGACGAAGAAGGACCTCTAGCGGCTACACGAGTCAAATGAATCTCCATATGCGTATTTCTCATTATACATATTATTTTTGTTCGCGTACTCATTTATTTCTTGATATTTTCTTTAATAATTTCTATATTTAATAAATACATTTATTATTCTATCTAAGAATTTGCTCATTCAAAAGATGAAATGTTTAATTATTAGATTTTTTTTTCTTTAGAATGTCTTTCTTTATTTCCTTATATTTTCATACATTTATGTACTTATTCAACAGTTTATTTATTAAATTAATCGAGGTTCGTTTTCATAAACATTTAATTGATTGCATATTTAATAATTCATTTACTTACTTTATATGTACATAAAAATTGGTTTCATTTAAGCAATAAATAAGTTATTCTCGGAATAATTATTCTGTTAATTAATTAATGTATTTATTTAATTATTTTATTTAATGCATTATTGACAAAATTTGGTTATAATGAAGTGTATCATCAAAAATGCTCAGTTTTCAATCCATGTACTGGTTTTTAATGTAATATAAGTATTTTGCATTTTTTCTCAAATTAGTTTTAACCATAAAAATCTGAAGTGAATTGGCTCTCTGTCATATATCTTTCACTGTATTTGTATTTTGTACTCTAGAAACCCGTTGCAAAGAACCCTCCCGAGAAAACAAAAACAAAAGTTTGCTTTTCGGTTTCTAATTTTCACTTAGTACATCAGGATAAGGAATGCAACACCTTTGTAAGATAATCTGTGTGCCTACGGATATGATTTAGTTGTACAATGTATATACATTTGCTTAGTAAGCTATTATATCTAGAAATAGATCGTATGCTAAGGTTTAACTTGGGAACCTGTCATATGCAGCTTGTTAGGGATTCCGGGTCAACGAATACGAATTATCCAACAAAAGATTAAATTATGGACATCATTTATATCATATGCTACATTACTGGCTAAGATTCGTTTTATGCATTCTTCCATGACAACGAATTAGAGTTTGTTTAGGTAAGGTTAAGTTAGATTAGTTAAGTTAGCTTGGTTAGGTTAGAAGTGGTGCATATAACGCATCTTTACCATAATTTCTAAGGTGTAGCACTCATGAAGTGTCATCTCAGCAATGTCAGAATCCAGATAATTGCTGAGTCAGAGAGGCACTTAATTATATAAATTTTCTAATTAATTGCAGAGAACCATTTATCGTATGGTTAGACACCAAATGGCTTGCAAGTGAAAGAATTCTTGTAAGGGCGTTTGTGGTATTCTACCATTGTAATGCCACCTTAAGAAAAATATCATACGAAAAAATACCTGAATCATATGGCTCAATATTCTACATTAGCTCTTAAGATTTTTTGGGTGATCAAGTTTGCCTCAGTCCCCAGCCTGTAATATGTAACCTTCGTATACCAGTAACGTAGTTCCTCAGTCCCCCAGCCACTAACAGGTCTGCTTTGTACACCATAACATGATAAGTTCCTTTTACATTGGGTTGTGGCACTTTTTGTTATGGTGCAACAAAAACTATTTATTATCGTTTTTTCTCTTTTTTTTTTTTTTAGCTAGATCATCATTATTGAGAGTACTTGATATTTGTTGTATTTGTGGAGTGATTTAGGGAATTGTCCTCTAGCTTAGGGTTGTCTCATTTGCACACTAATCTAGACTGATGTGTTAAAAGAAGGAAAACACCAGAAAGTGGCTGACATCTTTTCTAAATGGCTCTTTGCATTTGATTAGAATATATAGGTAACTTCTTGCTTCAAATCAGTTTTATGTTTTAATTTTCTTCTTCAGTGTTCTATATGATTTTGACTTGTTATTATCTTGTATCTGTAGTTTTTGAGGTACAACCATACCTATGCCTCATACTTTAAAAAATAAAGGTAGACTCCGTAGTTATATTTCCATGTAAGAATTATCATATCGAATTGCTATGCTAAACATAATTCTATTTTAACTTATTATAGGTATTTTGCCAAGGTAAAACCAGGAATTGAATACCGTATGTAAATGGTCTTTCATTTGTGGAGTAGGATTTGATCTCAAGCTGCATTATGTTTTCCTGCAACACATATAGGCTAAGCAGCATTAATTGATATATATTTTATACAGAAAAAACATCACAATAAGTGATGCAAACTTTTTAAGAAAAATGATTAGAATACGATGAATTATATCATGGAAAATATATAGCTTAGCATTATCTAACTAAGAAAATAAATAGCTAGGGAAGCAAAAACTAATATTTCTTTCTTATATTAATTTATGACGAAGAGCTTAATTTCTTACTGTTTGGATATGGTAGATAAAGAATATTTTCCTCTTTATTTTTTACCGCAGAAACTAAAGAGATGAGGATTGGATGGGATAGGATGATGCCCCACTGCCTTGGCCTTTATTTGATTGCAGTTACCTTGCGTTGGCTGTAGAAGGCTTCATCTATTCTAAAAATACTATTTTAATTGCTGTGTACCTCTTGCTCTCTATTTCAGAGTTCAGATTAGACTTGCCTTCAAGATTACATTATATAACAAAGAATGCTCCATGATTTGGCTTCTGTATTGGTTGGAGGGTCTCGAGGACTACCTCCCACGTTGTCTTTTTTATTTAAACTTGCATGGGCATCAAGGGTTCGTTTGCCTCTTCTCATAGCAATTGGATTTATGGTTACCAATATCCATCTACGGCTAGAAATTAATGTTAATATAGAAGTTGGAGAGGATGATCCGCCACCAGAGCAGCAACATCAACAGCCTGCAAGCCAGCAGCAAGAGTCATTGTCATAAATATTGAAGGAAAGCTGATTGTAAAGGTAAACTTGCTTGTTTTCATTATTACTAACTGTCAGTGTACTGCATGGTCACAGACCATTCTAGCAATAGGATTGTCCAGATAGTATTTACATATGCTTTTTCTGTATTTCAAGACAAGAAAAATCTGATTGTGAAAAATAGTTACTCCTCACACTTTCTACATCAGTTTATGTCGGGAAATACTTTTAAAAGGTTTTTGGGAATACAGGAAGACTTGTGTGACATACTGCTGAAGTTTGGAAGGATGATATGAAAAGTATTGTCTTTAAAGCAGATTCCAGAACCTTTACTCATGTCGCTCTTTGGGTGAATTAAGTGTAACTTCTATGAGCAGTCATGTATATAATCCACTTCATAATAGACACTCTTCCTTACTTCTGAGTAAATATTTACTCCGCATATTTAGATATAAATTCTGGTGTGTTAAAGTTAATCCTCCACATTTCTTCCATATTATTCCTCCAAATATTATTTTAAGTTGTTTAGCTTAAAGATTTCAAATTTACTCTACCCATCTCATAGTAATTCAAGAACAGTTGTGTTTTTAGAAATATTATACGCCACAGTGCAGGTGATTGACTTAGTTGCTGAAAACTTGTGAAAATGGAGTAATCTGACATATTTTAACTGTTCTCTAATTAGTACGCTTTTCATTGGCGAATAAATTTATATATACTTAGACCAGATCACAAATGGATATAGAATGAATAAATTAAAAAGATCATTTCACCCTGTGTCACTGTAGAAGTGATATATTTACTTTAAATAGCCTGAGGTGACTCTCTGGTACGGTGAAATATAAGTTATTGTTCTCGTTTTATCTTTTTCTCTAAATAGTATACTGTACTTAGTTTACATATATTTTCATGACTAAGAAGACCAATTTGAACATCTTTTTATTTTTTCTTCAAATTTTGCCAATATTAATTCATAATTATTGATACAGTTAGTTTCTTAAGAACTAGCAAAAATTGGACATTCTTTAGAAAATATTATTTTGACATATTTGTTATAGCGTCTATCAATGGTAGTAGAGATCTGTTATGATTTTTAAAGTTAGATTTCGTGTAGGTTAAATATTAGTTTTTTCTATGTTTCATAGAAAACTTATTTTTAGAGACTTTATAATCATTGTTGTCTTAATTTGGACTGCACTTCTAATATCCAAACAATACAGCAATTTTAGAAATTGGTATTTATTTGTCTCTCAGCATTTGTTAATAACCTGCAGTTTCATGTGTCAGAGTTTCTCTTATAACCGATTCCATTTATGCATAAAGACCACAGCATGTCTCAGATCCTCGGTTCTCCTATCTTTTGTGCATATACAGTATACAGTTGTTAGTATGAGAGCAGGAGTCTTCGTAAGCAAAAAGATTCGTTAAAAAACTTTATATGGAATGGATCACAGGAATATATTAAGATGGTATGTCTTCATGAAAATAAATGTGCATATAGCATAGACGTTTACATCAGCATCTTTTTTAGCAGCTAGGCTTAAGGCAAAAAGTGAGTACATTATCAAGATGATACATTCTTGCTAGTCTGTGCTTTTTATTGAAGTGCATCTGCAACTAAGATTGATCATGGAGTTAGTTATCAAGTCTAGATGGGTCTCACATGTGATCAAGGGAATAAGAGAGAACATATTATTGCATGGCTACCTGTCGGTGATAACTTGATATCAAGTCAGTAGGTATATATGATTGAAGTGATAAGTGACACACACACACACACACATATATATATATATATATATATATATATATATATATATATATATATATATATATATATATATATATATATATATATATATATATATATATATATTACCGTATTTTTAAAATGATGCAAAACTACTGAAATTTTTTCTTTTTGCAGAAAGCAAGTACTGTCAGCAAGATTTATGAGTAAGCTTCAAGTTTAAATATACTATTTATGCTGTGTATTATAGTGTCATGTATATAAAGTACAATTGTGACTTCATATTTATAATATTACCAAATAATGTCAGGGAGTGTAACTTTCTCGTGTAATATATAGGGGGACATTTTAATTCATATGTTATTGTGCAGATATCAAGTTGTAAATTTCCTTTTTGTTTGTTTGTTTGTTTTTTACATTATTTAAGCACGTAAAGTTTTCTGTAAAATCTATACGTACTAGCACCAGAGTGCTTGTGCTCCATTTATATAGTGATTACATTATTAGAATTGACTCCTCACATTTATTTTATATTCTTGGTATGACTATAGTTATAATTTTGTTTTTATGTATATTCTTCTTCATATGTATTTGGAAGCTGTTGTTGTTTGGTTAAGTGCAACTTTGCTATTGAAAATAGAATTTGAAGCTTTTGTGGCTGACCCTTGTGAACAAGATGTTACATCATGAGTTTAAGGGGAAAAGGACACCGGGATCTTTTTATTGAAAGGACGGTCACTTGCATCAACATGTACAGTCAGCTAGTTAGAGATATTAAACAAACTGTGTTGTCACTATGACTGTTTGCTGTATATATGGATGGCTGTTTTGAGGTAACTGAAGAGCTAGACTGAATGAGGTTGGAACTCAGCATTTATTAACATAGCATTAGTGGCTTGTGTAGAAAAAAATCCAGAGGTTTTTTAAGTTTGGAAGAGTCTCTAGGAAGAAGTTACAAAATAAATTGAAATAGTAAGGACATGAGATCCTGCGAGATATTGATTAAATTGGAATTAAGATTAGTTTTGATATTAAGTTGTGGAAATGGAAGTAGTTGGTAGTCAGGGAATGGTGGTAAATATACAGGTAAAGAGGGTATGAAGCTGCTGTTGGATGCGTAGGATGTGTTAACCAATGTCAAAGCAGTAAAAACTAAAATGTATTTGAAAATACATTCTTTTACAGTATGATATGGTTGGAAATTTTGGATTCTAAATGCATGTGATAAAAAGAAATAAAATACTGAACATGAAGTGCCTTAGAAAGAATTTATGGTGTCATTTGATTATACAGTGAGGAACCATGAATCATATTTTGGGACAAGAAAAGTTTAAAAGAGAAAGTGCAACAGGGACAGTAGAGATAGTTTCCTTGAGAAAATAGTAAATAAATGATTCTAGGTTAGGCTTACCTGCATTTCAGATTAGTAATAAGCAAAGTAGAGGGTGAGATGCAGTGTATTAGACTTTGCCAGAAAAAAAAACGGACATCCATGAAGAAAAGAGGCATAAGCAATCTACACTAAATCCGTATGATGATGGCTTTGTTTTTTATGACTTGCATTTGCATGACTGTGAGTAAATGAGTGTCATTATAAAGTTGTAAGTGAGCAGTTGTTCCATGTTTATTATTTCTATAACTTGCTTTTACTTTTCACCAATTTGAAAGTTCTTGTTGGAGAATTCATCACTTACGGGAAAAATAATAATTTTCTCATAAGTAACGGGGATAAATACCTTCTCTTGTAGTTGTTTATATTGCTTCTAAAATTTATGCTGTATAAAGATAATTTTTTCAGACACAAACTTTATCTGTACTAATTAATGTCAACAAACTCTTGAGGTAACTTCAAATTTTTATTTACGGACGTATATAAAACACAACTGACTTAAAATATTGCAATATGTAATAAATACTGACAAAAAAGATATTCTTGTGTATATAATAGCATCAACACACAGTGTGTATATATATATATATATATATATATATATATATATATATATATATATATATATATATATATATATATATATATATATATATATATATATATATATATATATATATATATATATATATATTTTAATATACATGAGCATTCAATTCTCCATTTCATGACAAACTTCAGTTTTACATACATATTAATTGCTTTTTCTCAATTGGCAGTAAAGCTTACGACACCCTATGTCAATGCAACAAGTACCGATTTTCCCAAACTGCAATTTTACATTTCGTTTCTTCTAAATGTTTCTTTACAGTCCATAGTCCGTGATCACTAGAATCTTAGACATTGTTCAGCTATGAATTTACTAACGTGAACCGATTTATAAACTAAAAAAAAACAGCTAAAAGGATACTCTTAAACAGAGACCAGAGGAAATTTGAATTATTTTCTACAATTTTCCTTACCAAAATACAGTACTTAAAGTCTGGACATCATGCGAGCGCTCCCACATTTGTATTCTCATGGAAGAGCAAGCTGTTAGTGCTCTCAGACAGAGATCTTTATTCAACTATTATATTCTTAGCATGAATGTTTATTCATCACTTACATACCTGGTTTTAAATGAATGCTGTAAAGGTTAAGGGAAAATATAAATTATATGCAAATTATTGGCAAATATAAAGAAGTGCAACAAATGAGAGGCTATCATTTAATAGTATGTGATGTATGGTTCCATACTTGTCACACACAGTTTTTGCTAACTGAAAGCAGTCTCAGACAGCAATGTGGATTCTTGATCAGAAATGCAAAATATGACGATGCTTTATCATGGATATATTTCACCTCAATTTACAAGTTGAAAAAAAAAGTATGGGTGCCCTAGCTACAGCCACTTAGAAATATGAAATAAGAGCAATGAGGAAGAAAACTTTATTAAAACTCGTGTCATGGTGTAGTAATAATCCGGTTACAGCTTGCATTCTAAGCAAAATGAGGACTTGCTAAGGAAGAAACAACTTATGATAGGGCCCATATCTGGTTTTTCCTTATGCCCAGCCATATACAAAAAAATATGAAGATGGGTCCAATATTCCATATATCGAACGAGGTAAGGGCCTTATTTACGCTATTGCTACAAAACTGTAGTGCTACTAATACATGAGCACACCCTGAAGGCAGTGTATTCTTGCAATGTGCATACAGCTCCAAATTCTTTCATAGTCTCCTCTAGCATCCAAAAATACGTGGAAAAAAATTTCACATCTGCTATGTAACTCAGTCTTAATTTTTGCTGGACTAAGTTACTTTCATTACGTTTATGACTATTAAGAAGTCAACCGGTTCCTACTTATTAGCATCAGACTAATATATTTCCCGACTCTCAGTTTAATAAGGTTTAGATTACATCCAACCACCCTTCATCTTTGGATTTCATATTTAGAATTATCCTGAAAATCTATAGAAAAAAAAAAAAAAGACGAAGAATGAATAGTGTATTTTACTGGGCCCTCAATTATGTCTGTCATTTCCCATCAACATAAAGCACCATATCCTAAGTACACTAAATGAGGTAGAGTTTTTGCTGTTCCCAGTACTACTCCATGCTGACAATTGAATAGCTTAAGTGAAAAATCGTACCTTTCTGCTGGTCTCAGTGTATTTAGTTTTCTTTTTATATGGCTCCTTTACCCACATACCTGTTCCTTCCGTAAAATTATGACGGGAATACAAAGCTCATTATTGTGGTTGATGTCTGATAGCCTAGTGCCTACATAAGGATATTCAGTGGATTGGTAGCATGGCGACCCAGGAAAATATACTTAGTCATTCCAAGTGCCTATTTGTTTTCTAAATTAAAACTAATTCATGAACTGCTAACCTTTCATGTTATTATATCAATACTGCACTTCAGCATACAGCATATGAACTAAATAAATATAAATTATAACTTTGGCACATACTTGGGAAGCTATATAATAAAAAGCATGAAATTATTATTTAGACAATGTTTGTACAATAAATTATTATAATACCAATAGATGATATTTTCTCATACCTTTAAAAGTAAATGGCATAAATACTTAATTAATCTTACATAAATTAAATTATTTGGGTTTAAAAAACCTACGTAAATGACTATGTTATCTCGCAAATAAGAATGCATATTGGCATTTTTAACGGAGATATTTCTCAAACACTGCCACATGACTCAAGTACAGACGCTTCTTGCTTGAATAACAATCATGCCAATTTTAAAATTCTACAATTCTGTGTAAAAAGTCAATATTCAGAAACAATAGTATGCACACAATCATTGAAAATTCACTCTGGCCTCATTTCATTTTTGTAAATATGACTTGAAAAAGATATATTACTGTTAGTATTAAAATGGAAAGCTTGTTGCCTTAGAAAATTTTTAAGTCTTTTGTACTATGGTCCCATTTTCTACTATATATTGAGTCTGATATGCCTATTCCAATTACATATGATTCTCCATATACTGTGCTGCATATATCCAGTATTAAGAATATCTTAATGCCTTTTCAGCCATATTTTGATACTAACAGTACATGGCATAAGAATGTAAATAAAATTCACACAGTACACTTTGTAAATTCATACAATGCAAACACAGGTACAGGTACTTCATTTTTTTTTTTACATCAAGGTTCCTCAGCCGATTATATCAGCATATATTAAAGTGAAGTACAGTTTTTAGATAAAAACCTCTAATCAAAAGCATATTAAAATTGTGACATATTATGAGAAGTTAGCAATGCAGTGCTAACATTTAAAAAACTAAAGCACTTATACAGCTATCATGCATCTTTTCTAGCTGGAAGCTCTAGAATATAAGATAAAAAGTATATATATGCAACAGACAGATCTCTCCAATTTAGAACTATAGTACACCAGTTAATGTTTCTTTAAAAATAATATATCTAACAAGCTTTAATAGATTTTAAAACCAATAAGCACAGAGAGTTAGAATGTAGCAAACTTAACATACTGTACATGTCTTTTCAATTTATTTCGAACATGTTATACAATGACTATTACTAAATTAAACTAATTGTCTTTGTAATTTAGCACAAACACATACTAATATTTCTCTTATATTTCTGGCATGTTGTTAATGAGTAAAATTTTAAGAGACATAATTCTGATTCCTAAGCAAACTAGACATGAATATAGTTTTCTAAAGAATAATCCTAACTGAGATGAATGTTGTTTTCTAAGTAACATTCCTGATAGAGTAAAGATGATGTTTCCTTACTATTATAATATGGAGTTGAATCTCTCAATCCGTGGATACTTTTTTTCGAGTAATATTCTTTACAAACCGAAGATAACATTTTCATTGTCAGAACATTAAATTTCAGGCCAATCTATTCTTAATTCATGTTATGCAACTCTTATAGACAATTAAAATCTCTTAAAAGTGGCCTGATGTCAATGCTGTCATAAACAGGATGCTCAGAAACTCAGAGCTTAATTTTATTGTTAGCCTTAACCTGTAACTGATATATTCTGTTAATACGTAAATGGATAAAAGAGAATGAAGATGATATACCTGAAAGACTTAATATGCCTACCTACATTTACTTTATGTTAATCATATAGGTTTTACAGAGAAATTTAATGTATCTATGCATGAAGAACTAGCTAAGAAGCTTAGAGAATATTACTTAAATTTTATGCAAGGCTGGTTAGCTTTTAGTATGCTTTCTGTTTGGAAAAAATGATGGTATACAGGGCTACTGCATGCATAAAATTCAAAATGCTAGCTGACAACCTCTTATGTACAAAAAGGCATATGAATTTTTTCAACAGAGCTCAGATGCTAAACGTTTTTCAAAATTATGTAATTTCCCAAGCTGTAGGATATTTACATGAGAAATAGTACAAATTTACATAATAATGGCAGTGGACAGATGATAAGACGACACTTTTAAATGCTATATTAAGAAATTTATTGTCTTCATAAAAGTATGAAAACTAGTAAAGTTGAAGAGACAGTGTGAAGCATGATTCAAGTTATCTAATATAGTATATGCATATAGAGTATTGTATACTAAATATGATGTGTGTGAGTTCAAAATATTTTTATTCTTGAAAGTTTCAACCGTACAAGGCGTGCACATTTAAAGTACTATCATATAATTAAAAGAACAAAACGTAAATTTTCTACAGTAATATTTTCCCGGATGTAGTTTAAAAACTTACCAAAATTAATTGTTTTTTCATCTAAATTATACTCTGATTTCTATTAACTTTTCAACAATACATTAAACGAACATGTTCGACATTTCATGTCATCATATGGTTGCTGAGAGGTGCCAGTGCATTATGTCTTGAGCAACATACCCAGCTGAATGCCCATTTTCCTATTATAATTTTTCATTTAATTCTGAGTTAGTAGAAACATTACACTGCATTTATTTGGAAATTAAATGAACAAAATCAATGTCAATACCAAAACAATATGTCTGGTCATAATTGCATTTGTACTCAGTTACTGTAAAAGCAATATACAAAAAAGTAGTTACATATACTGTAGCTACTCTGTGGATTTATACAGTAAAAATATTTATGATAACATAAAAGTCCTTCACAGCTTAAACTTTGCATAAGTGACAAAAATTTCACTATTAAAACCAAAAGGGAAAGTTATTTTATAACTAAATGTTTCTCAATGATACAAAAATATCTCATTAACACAATGAGTGATCAGAATCAAGATAAAATAATATTTGTAACTTATTACAGAAGTGACGAAAACACACATAGTATACAAGCAAGAATGGTGATATTATTGTCTTTATTAAACATGTATATAAAGTTGATGAAATTTTTGCTGAAAATTTTAAAATTAGGGGTGAAGTTATATTTATAAATCATATTAAATAATGATAAGTTTTACACCACCTTTAACTATAGTATTTACACTGCTTGCAAAATAGATGATGTTCACCATTCTTAAAAAAATAAATGACAATAATAGTGCTATAATATATGCCATCGAACAATATATTATAGCATTTTGGCAACAAAGAATGAAAACAATTAGTAATCTTCCAGAACTATAGCTGAAAAGCAACCGAAGGATACAACATTAAATTTAACCTCATAAATTAATACAAAATGAAAGACTGATACCATCAGGACACCACAAAAGAACTCTGGTTATAGAAGCACAACATTTTAATCTGGAAAAAAAAATACTCACTAAAAATAACATTTAGTTTTATCAAAATCCAACATCAAATGCAACATTTGTAACAGATCACAGACACTATAAGTTTTCATACAACTTTTAATTAATATAATATAATACTGATAAAGTTGCTAAAAGAAGGTCCTGCTCCTTTTCTATAAATAATGGTTAAAAAATACACAGACAAGTAAATGAGTCAAAATGGCAAGTAAGGTATTAAGAATAACGTATTTAAAGCTCTTTGTGTAAAACAGTATTGTTAGAAAATATAAATATGGCAAAACTTAATCCTTCTATTTTATAAATTATCAATAACATTAACATGCTCATACAGATCTATACTTGAAAGAGTACAATTATCACAACTCTGAATCCTTTTATCATTATTACATTCAAGACAGCCTAATCTTATCCCCGACAGTAAGAGAAAGAGAATTTCACCCTCACATCCGATGGATGTTGTAGGAGGCGACTAATAGGGATATTTATCATGCTAGGAGAGAGAGAGAAATCCATCTTCATATTCCCTGCTCTTATGATGAGTCAATTAACAAAAAAAAACACCAGAGAAGAGTGCTGGTAATTAATTCTTCTTAGAACATAAATTCTATAAACAAAACAGCCTTTTGAAGTGTAATGAGAACACACAGGGTGTGTTAATGCCCTACAACAACAACTCTCTACAGTCTTGACCACCTAGTCTACTGTGGTGGGATATGAGGTCACACTGCAAAAAAAAGTTTTAATTTCAACATTGTGTCAAGTAACCTTGATGCCAAGTAAAAATATAATTCGTATGTAAGATATTTAAGTTACCTCTCATACATCTTAGACTATAATTAAGGAAAAATGGAAACTCCTATGTCCTGGAGTTATCAACCTGCACTGTACAAAAGACCAAAGACTTGAAGAAGTTGTGCAATACAATACATACCAAGCAGAAGATATACGAACATGTAAGGCATGACTATGTGTAAACTAATTAGATATTTTTGCAATGTGGTAGTGGGGGGTAAAAGTATTACTTCCCCCCTTACTCCTTGTTTGTTACAAGGAATAGAAGAGTGAACGGCGGGCAATCCCATTACTGCAATTTTTTTCTTGCAGATAAAAGGGATGTGGCTGGGCAGGGTATGATGAAACCCTGCCATTTCCCTTCTTTATCAATCACTCTGCTAGCTTCAGTGGGATATGGTGTCCAGTTAAATAAATTGAGAACGTAACTGCAATAAGCATAAAAGAAATTGAACTGCAAGAAGTATAACAATAGCACAATTTTTGAGAATGGCAGTATATAGAGATGTGAATAGCGCACATACCAATGACTAAAAACATACTAAAGCAATATTCTGAGAGAATGGAACAACAAAGGATTGTAAAAGATATGGTAATATAATAATATGATAAAATTGGAGAGAGCACATGGAAGCCAAGAGGTAATGTTCAAAAAGATAAAAGTAAAAGGAACTGATATTATTATAGCACCTGTAACTATTTTGCACAACCTTCATAGTAAATATAAAATAATACTTTCTTTATGCACACCAGAGACCAAAGGTCTTACCTCGATATTCAAACCTTACAAGACCAGGATTTGAGATGTGTAAAATGTTTAGAAATACTCTAATAAAACAGTATTTTTGTGTCATGCACTTTGAAGAAGTCATATAAATAGATCTTTTATTGATATATAAATTATTTTCGGTTACTCTGAATCTTCCAAACTACGAATTCTATATATTCTGGGGCAATTTCTGATATGAAGTTCTATATCTCTTTCATAACTGACAAGATTCATAATTTATTTCATATCCTGAAAAATGTTCATACATAAACTTACTTGAATTAAAAAAAGAATGAAATGTCATGTAATACAGGGCATTTTCCAAAAGTACACTAGTTGCTTAACTTATTCATAATAATAAACATTAATGTCAAAAAACTACCTCAATATATAAATACACTAAATAAAAAGGGAAAATAAAATAAAAGCATAATGCTATCCAATGATTACATCGAACAATATCTAATACAGCAATTAAATACAGTAATATCCAGAGTATTGTATATTTCGAATAGCTATGTATTGTCTTTAATACCCTTTTCCAACACAAACATCTGCTGAACTTACTTCAAACTTGATATATAATCTGTGATTTCATATTAGGAGCAATTATACTTTAAATATTACAAAAAATACGCCATGTCTCTAGTATTATGTAATGCTCTTGGTAGATAAGATGATCATTCTTACTATCACACGATCAACTATTTATTATGGGTATAGTTATCTGTTGTACTTTTTACGTTATAAAATATGAGATTCCTTTTCTTTGTTACGGTATGGGTGACAAAATCTTATCAAGCTAAACAAAAATAATATAGAAATATTATTATAAAATACCTGATGAGACTAGAAAAGAAAGTTATGTGGGTTCTATTAATTATTTTTCATGTTAATTAAGTGAAGCAAATGCATAGAAATAAAGAACACCGTTGTGGAAAATAAGAATAAAATGTTTGTAGGCTGTGCATGTCGCCGAAGCAATGAAATGGGAGGCTAGCAACTCTTTCTCCCTTAATATGTTTTCCTACTGTAAATATACTTTGAAAAGAGGAGAAGACTAGCAGAGTAAGATACAGACCTCCTGCCTAAGGTATTTGAGTTTGTTTGGCATCATGCATTAAAAACTAAAAGTATATGAGTTATGACTCTTACAGCAACTTGTAAAATAAGACACTATTACTAAACTTAAAAATAAGAAGTATTAAAATTACAAATAAATACAAGTCATCGCAAAAAAATTAAATGTTATTTACCTTTCTGACCACAACCAAAGTAACATTCATCATTCATACCAATGTTATATTCTAGATGCAATTAAAACATTTCAGATGCTGAAGATCTATGTATAAATATATACACCTATACGCCAAAGAAATGTAGCTTTTCTCTAATACATTAGCAATGCAAAAAACTACATCTTCTTAAGCAGACTGCTGTATAAACATCCATATTTTCACGGATTGTGATCATTAAGAAATATTCAATTAGCACGCATAAGAGAATCAAACAGCAATATATTTGCATTTACAATACTCAGTAGAAATTTTAAAGTAAGTTCCCACTTGATCAGCCAAAAAAAAAATTCTTAATCCCTAAAAATGTATCTCATGGTAAGTAATGGTTATGAGTAACTTTAAAACAAATATAATTGTGACATTTACCTCTAAGCTTCTAATGTCTGATCATTACCGTGACTCGTGTCATCTTCAAAGTTGCGAGAGGAGCGAGCTGTCACGTCATCTTCTGTCGATTTCTTAATCATCTGATCTAGCCTTGACAGCAGAAACTGTTTATCATGTCCTTCAAGAATCAACTGATTTTTCAAAAGTGACACCATGTGCTTGTTTGCAGCTCCAACAGCATAGTAGTAGTACCAAGCCAAAATTAAGATGATAATTGCTGGCACAGCAAAACCTGCTGTTCCCATGAAGAAGACAACTGTTTGAAGCCAATGCGGCAATTCTGTAATGACACAATTATACAAGTGCTATATATAAAATACATATAATGTATATTATTCAATATACAAGTTTTGCAATATATACAGTTATTTCCCCATCAGGAAGACAATATTTTACATAAGAAAATAAGTCCGCTTTTCTTATATGTTTTGACTGGGCCACCCCTTACAAATGGGATTACAGCCTTTGTGTAT
>JAXCGZ010014212.1:0-31136 GCA_037179515.1 Halocaridina rubra | reverse complement strand
ATATTAAAAAAAATGAGTATGAACCATCAATTGGAAAGAGTGACTACTGTGTGTTGTTGATGGAATATATCATTGAAGATATTCTGCCTGAGAGTAGAGGCACTGAGGACATGAGGAGGAACTATCCGAAAGGAGATTACATTAAAATGAATGAGCTTTTTGCAGTTATTGACTGGAGAACCTTATTTTACAACAAATCTGTACAAGAAATGTATGACATCTTTTGTGAGAAATATGGGAAGATAGTAGACTGCTGCATACCTGTCACCAAAGTAGGTGTAATTCATGCCAGAGAGAAATGGTTCGATAATGGGTATAAAAGAGCTAAGGAGTGGAGAGACAAATGCTGGAAAAGGTATAGGAGGAGAAAAATCATAAATGCCTGGCAAACCTACAAAAGAGCAAGAAATGACTTCCTAAGTAAACAGAGAGAGGCAGAGAGAGACTATGAGAGGGACAACACCAGGAAGGCTAAAGAAACTCCCAATCTTTTCCACAGCTTTATCAGAGGAAAACATGAAGGTACAAGAACTGGTTTTAAGGCTAAAGAGGGCGGATGGAAGCATCACTGAGACGGATGAAGAGATCTGCAAAGAATTGAATAAGGAGTTTCAGTCAGTATTTACAGTAGAAAATACCCCACCCCATCAGATTGCAGAGATAGAAGCTCAAGGGCCAGTATTAGAGAACATCAACCTTACAGCCACAGAGGTATGCAAAGCGCTGATGGATTTAGATGTTCATAAAGCTACAGGTCCACATGACATATCCCCTCATGTACTTAAAAAATGCGCAAACTCAATATCAGTGGCACTAAGTACCATATTTAAAAAGTCACTGGAGTCAGGGGAGATTCCAAGATGCTGGAAACAAGCAAATGTGATACCTATCTTCAAAATGGGAATGAGGGATACGGCTCTGAACTATAGACCAGTTTCCTTGACCAGCATAGTTTGCAAAGTTATGGAGAAACTACTAAGGAAACATATCTCTTTACTTGGAATCCTTCAACTTTTTGTCAGTGAGGCAACATGGCTTCAGAGAAGGTAGATCAACAGTAACAAACTTATTAGAATTTAATGATGAGATAAGCCGAATCTTACAGGAAAAAGAGGGCTGGGCAGACTGCATATTCCTAGACTTCCAGAAAGCGTTTGACACTGTTCCACATGGGAGACTTATTAAGAAGCTGCAAGCAATGGCTAGAATAGGTGGAAATGTCTTGGAATGGATAAAAACTTACTTAGAAGGAAGGGAACAGAGGGTTAGAGTAAGACACTCAGTGTCTGAATGGAGAAGAGTTAGTAGTGGAGTTCCACAGGGTTCAGTTTTAGGGCCAATTTTGTTCCTTGTATATGTAAATGACCTACCAGAGTCTGTAAATTCATTCATGAATATGTTTGCAGATGATGCAAAGATTGTGAAGAAAGTAAAAAACGAGAACAATGGTAGAAAACTTCAGGAGGATCTAAAAAATCTGCATGAGTGGTCAGAAAAGTGGCTAATGAAATTCAATACTTCAAAATGTAAGGTAATGAGAATGGGTACAAGTGCAAGAAGGCCCAAGCTTGACTACTCGGTGGCTGGAGTACAACTTCAAGAGACAGAAAATGAGAGAGATCTAGGAGTAAACATACTGGCAGATTTGTCTCCAGAAATACATATAAATGGCATAGTAAGGGCAGCATATGCATTCTTATCAAATGTAAGGGTAGCCTTCAGGCACATGGACAAGGAAATGTTCAGAAATATTTATGTAACCTATGTGAGGCCAAAACTCGAATATGCAGCCCCCTTTTGGAATCCGCACTTGAAAAAGCACATAGCTAAGCTTGAAAAAGTTCAAAGACATGCCACGAAACTGGTGCCAGAAATACACAATCTCAGTTATGATGAGAGGCTGAGGGAATTAGACTTACCATCACTCGAAGCTAGAAGAGTGAGGGGGGATATGGTGACAGTCTTTAAATTCCTTCATGGTTATGATAGAGTGGATAGGGATCGATATTTTGATATGGCTGGCTCTAGAACTAGAGGTCATAGTTTGAAGCTTCGTAAGAAAACTTCTTCGCAGGATGTAAGGAAATACTTTTTCAGTGTAAGAGTAGTTGATAATTGGAATTGGCTAAGCGAGGAGGTAGTTAATGCTATCTCAATCCATAGTTTTAAGGACAGGTATGATAAGTATCACTAAGTATAAAATGGAACCGATCAGGAGACGGGAAGATACGAGCTTTGGGCTCTTTCCCGTAAACACAATTAGGTAATCACAATTAGGTAATCACTTAACACTAACTCAATACATAGTTTTACGGACAGGTATGATAAGTATCACTAAGTACAAATTGTAACCGAATTGGAGACGGGAAGATACGAGGTTTGGGCTCTTTCCCGTAAGCACAATTAGGTAATCACAATTTTCTGTTGTATATAACCCACCAGGGAACCAAAATAGGCTTGAAGTTTATGAGGAAAGTCATATAGGTACTATTGAAGTCATAAACTCAGTTGTTAACATGGCATGGGAGAGAAAATATAGGATTTTGATTATGGGAGATTTTAATTATAAAGAGATAGATTGGATAAATCTTGACCCACACAGTGGTGAGGACTCACTCGGGGCAAGATTCCTAGATTGCATACAAGGGAATTTCCTACACCAACATGTAATGGAACAAACGAGGGCCAGGGGGGAGGGGGATGAGCCATCACTACTTGATCTAGTATTCACAGATAATGTGTTGGATATTGAAAAAATTGAGTATGAACCACCAGTTGGAAAGAGTGACTACTGTGTGTTGTTGATGGAATATATCATTGAAGATATTCTGCCTGAGAGTAGAGGCACTGAGGACATGAGGAAGAACTATCCGAAAGGAGATTACATCAAAATGAATGAGCTTTTTGCAGTTATTGACTGGAGAACCTTATTTTACAACAAATCTGTACAAGATATGTATGACATCTTTTGTGAGAAATATGGGAAGTTAGTAGATTGCTGCATACCTGTCACCAAAGTAGGTGTAATTCATGCCAGAGAGAAATGGTTCGATAATGAGTGTAAAAGAGCTAAGGAGTGGAGAGACAAATGCTGGAAAGGTATAGGAGGAGAAAAATCATAAATGCCTGGCAAATCTACAAAAGAGCAAGAAATAACTACAGAAGTAAAAGAAGAGAGGCAGAGAGAGACTATGAGAAGGACAACACCAGGAAGGCTAAAGAAAATCCCAAACTTTTCCACAGCTTTATCAGAGGAAAACTGAAGGTAAAAGAACTGGTTTTAAGGCTAAAGAGAGCGGATGAAAGCATCACTGAGACGGATGAAGAGATCTGCAAAGAATTGAATAAGGAGTTTCAGTCAGTATTTACAGTAGAAAATATCCCACCCCATCAGATTGCAGAGATAGAAGCTCAAGGGCCAGTATTAGAGAACATCAACCTTACAGCCACAGAGGTATGCAAAGAGCTGATGGATTTAGATGTTCATAAAGCTACAGGTCCACATGACATATCCCCTCATGTACTTAAAAACTGCGCAAACTCAATATCAGAGGCACTAAGTATCATACTTAAAAAGTCACTGGAGTCAGGGGAGATTCCAAGATGCTGGAAACAAGCAAACGTGATACCTATCTTCAGAAAGGGAAGGAGGGATACGGCTCTGAACTATAGACTAGTTTCCTTGACCAGCATAGTTTGCAAAGTTATGGAGAAACTACTAAGAAAACATATCTCTCTTTACTTGGAATCCTTCAACTTTTTGTCAGTGAGGCAACATGGCTTCAGAGAAGGTAGATCAACAGTAACAAACTTATTAGAATTATATAATGAGGTAAGCCGAATCTTACAGGAAAGAGAGGGCTGGGCAGATTGCATATTCCTAGACTTCCAGAAAGCGTTTGACACTGTTCCACATGGCAGACTTATTAGGAAGCTGCAAGCAATGGCTAGAATAGGTGGAAATGTCTTGGAATGGATAAAAACTTACTTAGAAGGAAGGGAACAGAGGGTTAGAGTAAGACACTCAGTGTCTGAATGGAGAAGAGTTAGTAGTGGAGTTCTACAGGGTTCAATTTTAGGGCCACTTTTGTTCCTTGTATATGTAAATGACCTACCAGAGTCTGTAAATTCATTCATGAATATGTTTGCAGATGATGCAAAGATTGTGAAGAAAGTAAAAAACGAGAACAATGGTAGAAAACTTCAGGAGGATCTAAAAAATCTGCATGAGTGGTCAGAAAAGTGGCTAATGAAATTCAATACTTCAAAATGTAAGGTAATGAGAATGGGTACAAGTGCAAGAAGGCCCAAGCTTGACTACTCGGTGGCTGGAGTACAACTTCAAGAGACAGAAAATGAGAGAGATCTAGGAGTAAACATACTGGCAGATTTGTCTCCAGAAATACATATAAATGGCATAGTAAGGGCAGCATATGCATTCTTATCAAATGTAAGGGTAGCCTTCAGGCACATGGACAAGGAAATGTTCAGAAATATTTATGTAACCTATGTGAGGCCAAAACTCGAATATGCAGCCCCCTTTTGGAATCCGCACTTGAAAAAGCACATAGCTAAGCTTGAAAAAGTTCAAAGACATGCCACGAAACTGGTGCCAGAAATACACAATCTCAGTTATGATGAGAGGCTGAGGGAATTAGACTTACCATCACTCGAAGCTAGAAGAGTGAGGGGGGATATGGTGACAGTCTTTAAATTCCTTCATGGTTATGATAGAGTGGATAGGGATCGATATTTTGATATGGCTGGCTCTAGAACTAGAGGTCATAGTTTGAAGCTTCGTAAGAAAACTTCTTCGCAGGATGTAAGGAAATACTTTTTCAGTGTAAGAGTAGTTGATAATTGGAATTGGCTAAGCGAGGAGGTAGTTAATGCTATCTCAATCCATAGTTTTAAGGACAGGTATGATAAGTATCACTAAGTATAAAATGGAACCGATCAGGAGACGGGAAGATACGAGCTTTGGGCTCTTTCCCGTAAACACAATTAGGTAATCACAATTAGGTAATCACTTAACACTAACTCAATACATAGTTTTACGGACAGGTATGATAAGTATCACTAAGTACAAATTGTAACCGAATTGGAGACGGGAAGATACGAGGTTTGGGCTCTTTCCCGTAAGCACAATTAGGTAATCACAATTTTCTGTTGTATATAACCCACCAGGGAACCAAAATAGGCTTGAAGTTTATGAGGAAAGTCATATAGGTACTATTGAAGTCATAAACTCAGTTGTTAACATGGCATGGGAGAGAAAATATAGGATTTTGATTATGGGAGATTTTAATTATAAAGAGATAGATTGGATAAATCTTGACCCACACAGTGGTGAGGACTCACTCGGGGCAAGATTCCTAGATTGCATACAAGGGAATTTCCTACACCAACATGTAATGGAACAAACGAGGGCCAGGGGGGAGGGGGATGAGCCATCACTACTTGATCTAGTATTCACAGATAATGTGTTGGATATTGAAAAAATTGAGTATGAACCACCAGTTGGAAAGAGTGACTACTGTGTGTTGTTGATGGAATATATCATTGAAGATATTCTGCCTGAGAGTAGAGGCACTGAGGACATGAGGAAGAACTATCCGAAAGGAGATTACATCAAAATGAATGAGCTTTTTGCAGTTATTGACTGGAGAACCTTATTTTACAACAAATCTGTACAAGATATGTATGACATCTTTTGTGAGAAATATGGGAAGTTAGTAGATTGCTGCATACCTGTCACCAAAGTAGGTGTAATTCATGCCAGAGAGAAATGGTTCGATAATGAGTGTAAAAGAGCTAAGGAGTGGAGAGACAAATGCTGGAAAGGTATAGGAGGAGAAAAATCATAAATGCCTGGCAAATCTACAAAAGAGCAAGAAATAACTACAGAAGTAAAAGAAGAGAGGCAGAGAGAGACTATGAGAAGGACAACACCAGGAAGGCTAAAGAAAATCCCAAACTTTTCCACAGCTTTATCAGAGGAAAACTGAAGGTAAAAGAACTGGTTTTAAGGCTAAAGAGAGCGGATGAAAGCATCACTGAGACGGATGAAGAGATCTGCAAAGAATTGAATAAGGAGTTTCAGTCAGTATTTACAGTAGAAAATATCCCACCCCATCAGATTGCAGAGATAGAAGCTCAAGGGCCAGTATTAGAGAACATCAACCTTACAGCCACAGAGGTATGCAAAGAGCTGATGGATTTAGATGTTCATAAAGCTACAGGTCCACATGACATATCCCCTCATGTACTTAAAAACTGCGCAAACTCAATATCAGAGGCACTAAGTATCATACTTAAAAAGTCACTGGAGTCAGGGGAGATTCCAAGATGCTGGAAACAAGCAAACGTGATACCTATCTTCAGAAAGGGAAGGAGGGATACGGCTCTGAACTATAGACTAGTTTCCTTGACCAGCATAGTTTGCAAAGTTATGGAGAAACTACTAAGAAAACATATCTCTCTTTACTTGGAATCCTTCAACTTTTTGTCAGTGAGGCAACATGGCTTCAGAGAAGGTAGATCAACAGTAACAAACTTATTAGAATTATATAATGAGGTAAGCCGAATCTTACAGGAAAGAGAGGGCTGGGCAGATTGCATATTCCTAGACTTCCAGAAAGCGTTTGACACTGTTCCACATGGCAGACTTATTAGGAAGCTGCAAGCAATGGCTAGAATAGGTGGAAATGTCTTGGAATGGATAAAAACTTACTTAGAAGGAAGGGAACAGAGGGTTAGAGTAAGACACTCAGTGTCTGAATGGAGAAGAGTTAGTAGTGGAGTTCTACAGGGTTCAATTTTAGGGCCACTTTTGTTCCTTGTATATGTAAATGACCTACCAGAGTCTGTAAATTCATTCATGAATATGTTTGCAGATGATGCAAAGATTGTGAAGAAAGTAAAAAACGAGAACAATGGTAGAAAACTTCAGGAGGATCTAAAAAATCTGCATGAGTGGTCAGAAAAGTGGCTAATGAAATTCAATACTTCAAAATGTAAGGTAATGAGAATGGGTACAAGTGCAAGAAGGCCCAAGCTTGACTACTCGGTGGCTGGAGTACAACTTCAAGAGACAGAAAATGAGAGAGATCTAGGAGTAAACATACTGGCAGATTTGTCTCCAGAAATACATATAAATGGCATAGTAAGGGCAGCATATGCATTCTTATCAAATGTAAGGGTAGCCTTCAGGCACATGGACAAGGAAATGTTCAGAAATATTTATGTAACCTATGTGAGGCCAAAACTCGAATATGCAGCCCCCTTTTGGAATCCGCACTTGAAAAAGCACATAGCTAAGCTTGAAAAAGTTCAAAGACATGCCACGAAACTGGTGCCAGAAATACACAATCTCAGTTATGATGAGAGGCTGAGGGAATTAGACTTACCATCACTCGAAGCTAGAAGAGTGAGGGGGGATATGGTGACAGTCTTTAAATTCCTTCATGGTTATGATAGAGTGGATAGGGATCGATATTTTGATATGGCTGGCTCTAGAACTAGAGGTCATAGTTTGAAGCTTCGTAAGAAAACTTCTTCGCAGGATGTAAGGAAATACTTTTTCAGTGTAAGAGTAGTTGATAATTGGAATTGGCTAAGCGAGGAGGTAGTTAATGCTATCTCAATCCATAGTTTTAAGGACAGGTATGATAAGTATCACTAAGTATAAAATGGAACCGATCAGGAGACGGGAAGATACGAGCTTTGGGCTCTTTCCCGTAAACACAATTAGGTAATCACAATTAGGTAATCACTTAACACTAACTCAATACATAGAGTATACGGACAGGTATGATAAGTATCACTAAGTACAAATTGTAACCGAATTGGAGACGGGAAGATACGAGGTTTGGGCTCTTTCCCGTAAGCACAATTAGGTAATCACAATTTTCTGTTGTATATAACCCACCAGGGAACCAAAATAGGCTTGAAGTTTATGAGGAAAGTCATATAGGTACTATTGAAGTCATAAACTCAGTTGTTAACATGGCATGGGAGAGAAAATATAGGATTTTGATTATGGGAGATTTTAATTATAAAGAGATAGATTGGATAAATCTTGACCCACACAGTGGTGAGGACTCACTCGGGGCAAGATTCCTAGATTGCATACAAGGGAATTTCCTACACCAACATGTAATGGAACAAACGAGGGCCAGGGGGGAGGGGGATGAGCCATCACTACTTGATCTAGTATTCACAGATAATGTGTTGGATATTGAAAAAATTGAGTATGAACCACCAGTTGGAAAGAGTGACTACTGTGTGTTGTTGATGGAATATATCATTGAAGATATTCTGCCTGAGAGTAGAGGCACTGAGGACATGAGGAAGAACTATCCGAAAGGAGATTACATCAAAATGAATGAGCTTTTTGCAGTTATTGACTGGAGAACCTTATTTTACAACAAATCTGTACAAGATATGTATGACATCTTTTGTGAGAAATATGGGAAGTTAGTAGATTGCTGCATACCTGTCACCAAAGTAGGTGTAATTCATGCCAGAGAGAAATGGTTCGATAATGAGTGTAAAAGAGCTAAGGAGTGGAGAGACAAATGCTGGAAAGGTATAGGAGGAGAAAAATCATAAATGCCTGGCAAATCTACAAAAGAGCAAGAAATAACTACAGAAGTAAAAGAAGAGAGGCAGAGAGAGACTATGAGAAGGACAACACCAGGAAGGCTAAAGAAAATCCCAAACTTTTCCACAGCTTTATCAGAGGAAAACTGAAGGTAAAAGAACTGGTTTTAAGGCTAAAGAGAGCGGATGAAAGCATCACTGAGACGGATGAAGAGATCTGCAAAGAATTGAATAAGGAGTTTCAGTCAGTATTTACAGTAGAAAATATCCCACCCCATCAGATTGCAGAGATAGAAGCTCAAGGGCCAGTATTAGAGAACATCAACCTTACAGCCACAGAGGTATGCAAAGAGCTGATGGATTTAGATGTTCATAAAGCTACAGGTCCACATGACATATCCCCTCATGTACTTAAAAACTGCGCAAACTCAATATCAGAGGCACTAAGTATCATACTTAAAAAGTCACTGGAGTCAGGGGAGATTCCAAGATGCTGGAAACAAGCAAACGTGATACCTATCTTCAGAAAGGGAAGGAGGGATACGGCTCTGAACTATAGACTAGTTTCCTTGACCAGCATAGTTTGCAAAGTTATGGAGAAACTACTAAGAAAACATATCTCTCTTTACTTGGAATCCTTCAACTTTTTGTCAGTGAGGCAACATGGCTTCAGAGAAGGTAGATCAACAGTAACAAACTTATTAGAATTATATAATGAGGTAAGCCGAATCTTACAGGAAAGAGAGGGCTGGGCAGATTGCATATTCCTAGACTTCCAGAAAGCGTTTGACACTGTTCCACATGGCAGACTTATTAGGAAGCTGCAAGCAATGGCTAGAATAGGTGGAAATGTCTTGGAATGGATAAAAACTTACTTAGAAGGAAGGGAACAGAGGGTTAGAGTAAGACACTCAGTGTCTGAATGGAGAAGAGTTAGTAGTGGAGTTCTACAGGGTTCAATTTTAGGGCCACTTTTGTTCCTTGTATATGTAAATGACCTACCAGAGTCTGTAAATTCATTCATGAATATGTTTGCAGATGATGCAAAGATTGTGAAGAAAGTAAAAAACGAGAACAATGGTAGAAAACTTCAGGAGGATCTAAAAAATCTGCATGAGTGGTCAGAAAAGTGGCTAATGAAATTCAATACTTCAAAATGTAAGGTAATGAGAATGGGTACAAGTGCAAGAAGGCCCAAGCTTGACTACTCGGTGGCTGGAGTACAACTTCAAGAGACAGAAAATGAGAGAGATCTAGGAGTAAACATACTGGCAGATTTGTCTCCAGAAATACATATAAATGGCATAGTAAGGGCAGCATATGCATTCTTATCAAATGTAAGGGTAGCCTTCAGGCACATGGACAAGGAAATGTTCAGAAATATTTATGTAACCTATGTGAGGCCAAAACTCGAATATGCAGCCCCCTTTTGGAATCCGCACTTGAAAAAGCACATAGCTAAGCTTGAAAAAGTTCAAAGACATGCCACGAAACTGGTGCCAGAAATACACAATCTCAGTTATGATGAGAGGCTGAGGGAATTAGACTTACCATCACTCGAAGCTAGAAGAGTGAGGGGGGATATGGTGACAGTCTTTAAATTCCTTCATGGTTATGATAGAGTGGATAGGGATCGATATTTTGATATGGCTGGCTCTAGAACTAGAGGTCATAGTTTGAAGCTTCGTAAGAAAACTTCTTCGCAGGATGTAAGGAAATACTTTTTCAGTGTAAGAGTAGTTGATAATTGGAATTGGCTAAGCGAGGAGGTAGTTAATGCTATCTCAATCCATAGTTTTAAGGACAGGTATGATAAGTATCACTAAGTATAAAATGGAACCGATCAGGAGACGGGAAGATACGAGCTTTGGGCTCTTTCCCGTAAACACAATTAGGTAATCACAATTAGGTAATCACTTAACACTAACTCAATACATAGTTTTACGGACAGGTATGATAAGTATCACTAAGTACAAATTGTAACCGAATTGGAGACGGGAAGATACGAGGTTTGGGCTCTTTCCCGTAAGCACAATTAGGTAATCACAATTTTCTGTTGTATATAACCCACCAGGGAACCAAAATAGGCTTGAAGTTTATGAGGAAAGTCATATAGGTACTATTGAAGTCATAAACTCAGTTGTTAACATGGCATGGGAGAGAAAATATAGGATTTTGATTATGGGAGATTTTAATTATAAAGAGATAGATTGGATAAATCTTGACCCACACAGTGGTGAGGACTCACTCGGGGCAAGATTCCTAGATTGCATACAAGGGAATTTCCTACACCAACATGTAATGGAACAAACGAGGGCCAGGGGGGAGGGGGATGAGCCATCACTACTTGATCTAGTATTCACAGATAATGTGTTGGATATTGAAAAAATTGAGTATGAACCACCAGTTGGAAAGAGTGACTACTGTGTGTTGTTGATGGAATATATCATTGAAGATATTCTGCCTGAGAGTAGAGGCACTGAGGACATGAGGAAGAACTATCCGAAAGGAGATTACATCAAAATGAATGAGCTTTTTGCAGTTATTGACTGGAGAACCTTATTTTACAACAAATCTGTACAAGATATGTATGACATCTTTTGTGAGAAATATGGGAAGTTAGTAGATTGCTGCATACCTGTCACCAAAGTAGGTGTAATTCATGCCAGAGAGAAATGGTTCGATAATGAGTGTAAAAGAGCTAAGGAGTGGAGAGACAAATGCTGGAAAGGTATAGGAGGAGAAAAATCATAAATGCCTGGCAAATCTACAAAAGAGCAAGAAATAACTACAGAAGTAAAAGAAGAGAGGCAGAGAGAGACTATGAGAAGGACAACACCAGGAAGGCTAAAGAAAATCCCAAACTTTTCCACAGCTTTATCAGAGGAAAACTGAAGGTAAAAGAACTGGTTTTAAGGCTAAAGAGAGCGGATGAAAGCATCACTGAGACGGATGAAGAGATCTGCAAAGAATTGAATAAGGAGTTTCAGTCAGTATTTACAGTAGAAAATATCCCACCCCATCAGATTGCAGAGATAGAAGCTCAAGGGCCAGCATTAGAGAACATCAACCTTACAGCCACAGAGGTATGCAAAGAGCTGATGGATTTAGATGTTCATAAAGCTACAGGTCCACATGACATATCCCCTCATGTACTTAAAAACTGCGCAAACTCAATATCAGAGGCACTAAGTATCATACTTAAAAAGTCACTGGAGTCAGGGGAGATTCCAAGATGCTGGAAACAAGCAAACGTGATACCTATCTTCAGAAAGGGAAGGAGGGATACGGCTCTGAACTATAGACTAGTTTCCTTGACCAGCATAGTTTGCAAAGTTATGGAGAAACTACTAAGAAAACATATCTCTCTTTACTTGGAATCCTTCAACTTTTTGTCAGTGAGGCAACATGGCTTCAGAGAAGGTAGATCAACAGTAACAAACTTATTAGAATTATATAATGAGGTAAGCCGAATCTTACAGGAAAGAGAGGGCTGGGCAGATTGCATATTCCTAGACTTCCAGAAAGCGTTTGACACTGTTCCACATGGCAGACTTATTAGGAAGCTGCAAGCAATGGCTAGAATAGGTGGAAATGTCTTGGAATGGATAAAAACTTACTTAGAAGGAAGGGAACAGAGGGTTAGAGTAAGACACTCAGTGTCTGAATGGAGAAGAGTTAGTAGTGGAGTTCTACAGGGTTCAATTTTAGGGCCACTTTTGTTCCTTGTATATGTAAATGACCTACCAGAGTCTGTAAATTCATTCATGAATATGTTTGCAGATGATGAATAGATTGTGAAAAAAAGTAAAAAACGAGAACAATGGTAGAGAACTTCAGGAAGATCTAAAGAGTCTGCATGAGTGGTCAGAAAAGTGGCTAATGAAATTCAATACTTCAAAATGTAAGGTAATGAGAATGGGTACAAGTGCAAGAAGGTCCAAGCTTGACTACTCCGTGGCTGGAGTACAACTTCAAGAGACAGAAAATGAGAGAGATCTAGGAGTAAGCATACTGGCAGATTTGTCTCCAGAAATACATATAAATGGCATAGTAAGGGCAGCATATGCATTATTATCAAATGTAAGAGTAGCCTTCAGGCACATGGAGAAGGAAATGTTCAGAAATATTTATGTAATCTATGTGAGGCCAAACCTCGAATATGCAGCCCACTTTTGGAATCCGCACTTGAAAAAACACATAGTTAAGCTTGAAAAAGTTCAAAGACATGCCACGAAACTGGTGCCAGAAATACGTAATCTCAGTTATGATGAGAGGCTGAGGGAACTAGACTTACCATCACTCGAAGCTAGAAGATTGAGGGGGGATATGGTGACAGTCTTTAAATACCTTCATGGTTATGATAGAGTGGATAGGGATCGATATTTTGATATGGCTGGCTCTAGAACTAGAGGTCATAGTATGAAGCTTCGTAAGAAAACTTGTTTGCAGGATGTAAGAAAATACTTTTTCAGTGTAAGAGTAGTTGATAACTGGAATTGGCTAAGCGAGGAGGTAGTTAATGCTATCTCAATCCATAGTTTTAAGGACAGGTGTGATAAGTATCACTAGGTATAAAATGGAACCGATCAGGAGACGGGAAGATACCAGCTTTGTGCTCTTTCCCGTAAACACAATTAGGTAATCACAATTAGGTAATCACACACACACCCCACCCCCTCAGATTGCAGAGATAGATGTTCATGGGCCGGTATTAGAGAACATCATCCTTTCAGCCACAGAGGTATGCAAAGCACTGATGGAGTTAGATGTTCATAAAGCTACAGGTTCTGATGATTTATTCCCTCATGTACTTAAGAAATGTACAAACTCTTTATCAGTGGCACTAAGTATCATATTTAAAATGTCGCTGGAGTCAAGGGAGATTCCAAGATGCTGGAAACAAGCGAACGTGATACCTATCTTCAATAAGGGAAGGAGGGATACAGCTCTAAACTATAGACCTGTTTCATTAACCAGCATAGTTTGCAAAGTTATGGAGAAACTACTAAGGAAGCATATCACTCTTCACTTGGAATTCTTCAAATTTTTGTCAGTGAGACAGGGTAGATCAACAGTAACAAGCTTATTAGAATTTTATGATGAGGTAAGCCGAATCTTACAGGAAAGAGGGAGCTGGGCAGATTGCATATTTCTAGACTTCCAAAAAGCATTTGACACTGTCCCACAAGGAAAACTTATTAAGAAGCTGCAAGCAATGGCTAGAATAGGTAGAAATGTCTTGAAATGGCTGAAAACATATTTAGAAGGAAGACACTCAGTATCTGAATGGAGAAGAGTTAGTAGTGGAGTTCCACAGGGTTCAGTTTTAGGGTCACTTTTGATACTTGTATATGTAAATGACATACCAGAGTCTGTAAATTCATTCATGAATATGTTTGCAGACGATGCAAAGATTATGAAGAAAGTAAGAAACGAGAACAATGGTAGAGAACTTCAGGAAGATATAAATAGTCTGCATGAGTTGTAAGAAAAGTGGCTAATGAAATTCAATACCTCAAAATGTAAGGTAATGAGAATGGGTACAAGTGCAAGAAGGCCCAAGCTTGAGTACTCGCTGGCTGGAGTAGAACTTCAAGAGACAGATAATGAGAGAAATCTAGGAGTAAACATGCAGGCAGATTTGTCTCCAGAAATGCATATAAATGGCATAGTAAGGACACCATATACTTACTTTTCAAATGTAAGGGTAGACTTCAGTCACATGGAGAAGGAAATGTTCAGAAATTTTTATGTAATCTATGTGAGGCCAAAACTTGAATATGCAGCCCCCTTTTGAAATGCGCAATTGAAAAAGAACGTAGTTAAACTGGAAAAAGTTCAAAGACATGCCACAAAACTGGTGCCAGAAATACGTAATCTCAGTTATGATGAGAGGCTGAGGGAATTAGACTTACCATCACTCGAAGCTAGAAGATTGAGGGGGATATGGTGACAGTCCTTAAATTCCTTCATGGTTATGATAGAGTGGATAGGGATCGATCTATTGATATTGCTGGCATTACAACGAGAGGTCATAGTTTGAAGCTTAGTAAGAAAATTTCTTTGCAGGATGTAAGGAAGTACATTTTTAGTGTAAGAGTAGTTGATAATTGGAATCCGCTAAGCGAGGAGGTAGTTAATGCTAACTCAATCCATAGTTTTAAGGATAAGTATGATAAGTATCACTAAATACAAAATGGAACCGATCAGAAGAGCAAGTGTCGACGATATCTGTAAAAGCAGTATTCGAAAGTGTCGACGAAATAAAAAGAAAAAAAAAAAGGATTCGAAACAAATGGAGAGCTTACCAAAATACAAAAAAAAAAAAAAGATTCGAAAGAAATGGAGAGCTTACATATATATATATATATATATATATATATATATATATATATATATATATATATATATATATATATATATATATATGTGTATATATATATATATATATATATATATATATATATATATATATATATATATATATATATATATATATACATATATATATATATATATATATATATATATATATATATATATATATATATATATATATATATATATATATTAATCAAATTAATATAAAATATCTGAAATAAGGATGATAAGGAATGAGAAAAATACAAAAATTTTATAAAAAAAAAATTACTATTTAAATTATACGTCTCTCTCTCTCTCTCTCTCTCTCTCTCTCTCTCTCTCTCTCTCTCTCTCTCTCTCTCTCTCTCTCTCTCTGTATATATATATATATATATATATATATATATATATATATATATATATATATATATATATATATATATATATATATATATATATATATATATATATATATATATATATATATAATTGTCTCAAAATTATATAAGCTAAACTATTCAGTAATTTTTCCGGGAATGATTTATCATATTCGCTTGTCATTAAGGTAAACATTTAGGTGAGGAGAGAGCAAACATTACCAGTTGTGTAGTGCGGACTCTACCACTTGGAACTCCATAGGGCTTAAACAAATAAGAATTCTTCCATCTATGCTTCGAAACATCATATCGGTAAAAGATGATGATTAAACATGACTATAGTTATTCCTTATAAAGACGGCAGTGTTAGCCTAACCTTCAAAAAATCTCTTATTTTGCAGACTCTTGCCGCTTAGTCTGCAAGATGCTTTCATCATTCAGAAAAATGTAATCTTTGCGATCTTTCTCAAAAGGGTAGTGTTTAAGTTCTATGTGTCATTATTAGTCTCAGTTTGGGAGTGAGCTCAGACGGATTGTAGCTGGAGAATTAAGGCTGGATGCCTTTCTTAATGCCCCGCCACAGACTCGACCATGGGTCTGTCACCTCGTGAGTCGAGTATTTTACCGCTAAGATATGGCAGTTCCCCATCTTTCTCAAAAGAATAATGAGATAAATTTTTACAGAGTTGGAACTTTATGAAAAAATAACTTGGTACTTTTGTAATAATCTAATACCCTAAATTATATCCAATATACTTATTTACCTAGCATCATAAGAGCCAGCTAAAAAGGCTATGGAAGCAAAGGACTGCCAATAATTTCCTCTCTGATATAGTTTTTCCTTACAACAAAACAGCCGACAGAATGGGTGACGATGTGAAGGGTATGATGAAGCCTTTCTGTCTATTTTTTTTTTCAATTGTGGTCACCCAATGTGTACTACATGATAAAAAAAGGAATTATTATTACTATTATTATCATTAGGTGGTATGTGGCAACATACAGGTTTTGAAAGGCAGTTGTCGGTTAGCTTAGATCAGAGTACTGACTTGGTGTGGACACATGGAAAGGATGAGTGATTAACGAATAGCAAAGAGAGTGTGGAGTGCAGAAGTGATTGGAGTTAGTATAAAAGGAAGACCTAGAATAAGATGAATGGATGGCGCGAAAAGGGCATTGAATGCCCGTGGAATGTCAGTGGAGCAGGAAAGAGTTTGCAAGAAATAGGAATGAGAAGAGGAGGATTGTGTATAGGTGACATGAGCCAAAGGGATTTCTCGCACCTGCTAGCTCAGTGAACTGTGATGGAGGGGAGTTGCCATGTGATGAAGCTGCAGTTGTTGGGCCTCATTGTAGAATATCCTTGCCTGCCTACCTTGTGGGAGAACCAAGCAGGGTGAAAGACGGAGAAATGTGGAAACCCTTTATCCCCAAGGAGCTAAGAGGAGTAGTTGAGATGTGTGTGGATCATGGTGAAGGCGTGTTTTTTGGTTAATCCACCCCCTTACAAGGAGAAATGAAGCCATGCATATGTATGTATAGGACAACAAACTCAAAATTGGTCTTACAGTGTACAAATAAGTTCTTTTACAATTCTCCTCAGCATTTCATGTGTAGACATTTGTAACTTACATCCCTACTTTACATCACTGCATGTCTCCTACTACATGCATCTAAAGCAATAATATTACAGCATAACACAGCAATGTTACCAAGATTCTAATATGAAAATATCTTCTGATTTTATCATCTATTCAAAAGTAATCATAGCTTTAAAAATTAATTTATTAAATTAAATTTGCTAACTAGCAAAAATCAAGTCTTAATAATATATTATCATTAATACTGCTTTGCATAGTTTCGTGGATAATGGACATCCAGCTTCTATCGGGACGACCTAAATTCTACTCATGAATGTTTTACCAATAAAGAATTAATAAAACAACTCAAATACAGTGCTGTTTTCGCTTTTCTGATTGAATATTCTAATAAATTTTTCATAATTCAGAAAAAAAAAAAACACACACACACACAGACAAAGCCTGCACTGTACATGATTAAGAAGTGAAACGATTCCACACTCCTCAAGCAGGACCCATTAACATACTAGAGGAAAAACACATAGAAACTTGTTAAAGAAAATGGAGACGGCAGGAACTCCAAACTGCATATCCCCCTCAAAGACAACTCCAGTAAGGACGAGGAACAGCCACTGATTTACAGGTAAACTAAAGGTAATACCGTATAAGAAACTAGTTACATACACAGAACAAACATGGTCAAAAAGTAGAAATGTAGTAAATAAAGATAATATTTTGTATGTCAATTGTATGGTGAAGAGAGCATCACCCAGAGTCCATTTTTCTATATACAGTAATGTAAAAAACTGGACATTTAAAAACAGAAATGTTTAAAAATAGGCTGGAGTGTGCTAACATACCTAAACATCCATGACGTTCCAGGGATCTAAACAAACGTTGGCAAAATAACACCAAACTCTTCAAGTGCCTCAAGGGAATAAAAGTAAAAATGACCCACACACTTTGGCAACACCAAAAATGCCTAGCAGAGGGAATGGGGCCATTTATAAATAAGCTCCTAAATCAGGGTTTGGTTTGCTCTAAGAGGGCCAGAATATGGCTATTTAAGGTTTTTAAGTCATAATTTCACCATCAAAACTTCTTGAGGATAAAGATATTGCAGAGATATTCCTTGTCAAGTTACCTGACTGAGTACTACAAGTTATTTCTATGACAGAGGAATTTCTTTAAAAGTACCAGCCCTGATAAGAGCGATACAACCAATTATGCTACTGCTGCTTCTAATATAATGCATAAAAAAGTGAGGAAAGCTAACTATTTAAGAGCAAACGAGGTGGAAATAACTTACAATGAAAATCCATAAAGAAAACCATCTCTCTAGACCATATGCTAAAATTTCCCATAGGGATAAGCAAGGGTAACCATGCTCTTTGGATGATAATCATATGAGCCATGATAACAACAGAAGAGTTCATTTTTCTACTTCTTAAGCCCCTTTACAAGAAAAACCCATCGGCTATTTGAAAAGCCAAAATGCTCGCAATTTTACAAAATGACTATATATATATATATATATATATATATATATATATATATATATATATATATATATATATATATATATATATATATATATATATATATATATATGAATCATTCTTTACCCCGACCGGGACTCAAACCTAGGACTTATGATTACTAAGTAAAGGCGCCAGCACTACACCACAGAAGGTTAAAAGGGATCCAACCTTATAGCTTATATCTGATATACTTAGGAATGAACACATTCTATCTGAATGCCACTATGTTCATATTACAGATTCCCCAACCTCACTCGTGGCTTCGTTATAGCCCGGTCGGGGTAAAGAATGATTCATGTTTTCACATATGTAATGTGCTTATTTGGTATTTCATGGCCCGAATGAGATTGGGAATTGAATTAAATGCTAAAACGAAGCCACGAGTGAGGTTGGGGAATCTGTAATATGAACATAGTGGCATTCAGATAGAATGAGTTCATTCCTAAGTATAGCAGATATAAGCTATAAGGTTGGATTCCTTTTAACCTTCTGTGGCGTAGTGGTAGTGCCTTGACTTAGTAATCATAAGTCCTAGGTTCGAGTCCCGGTCGGGGTAAAGAATGATTCATGTTTTCACATATGTAATGTGCTTATTTGGTATATATATATATATATATATATATATATATATATATATATATATATATATATATATATATATATATATATATATATATATATATACATATATTTAAAGGGCTTTTCAAACCATTTTAGACTGTATGTTAACAGTTCAGTGTTATTAATATATATATATATATATATATATATATATATATATATATATATATATATATATATATATATATATATATATATATATATATATATATATATATATATATATATATATATATATATATATATATATATATATATATATATATATATATATATATATATATATATATATATATATATATATATATATTTAATGGGCTTTTCCTACCATTTTAGACTGTATGTTAACAGTTCAGTGTTATTAACATATATATATATATATATATATATATATATATATATATATATATATATATATATATATATATATATATATATATATATATATATATATTGGTAGCTCTAATCATGAACTTATTCTGATCTTTAACCCCAATCATGAGTCGAAATGTTCGTAATTGGAAAAAAAAAAATTATTCCCATTGAAAGGCCTGTAATTCCAATTAATCCGTTCCCCAGCCCCAGAAACATAATGTTTTAATTATATTTTTTTTATGGGTTTACATGTGACAATCAAATAAATAATAACCTTAATTATAAAAAAAAAAACTACAGTACAGTATTCTAATGTACTAAAATAAAATATGCAATTTACCTTTGTGGTTGATAGTTGTTGACACACGTGGATGGTGGTGGAGGAGGAGGAAGAGGAGGAAGATTACTCCTTCAAAGGAGAGTTCCCTTCCATAAAGAAGTTGGGAACAGTTCTGGTACAGATTGTATTTCTGTGTTTTCTCTCTACATGTTTGTTTTCTCTTGGAGGGTGGCTCTCTGGTTGGTATTGGCACAATAAAACAATCCAGAGAAATTTGTCATTTTCTTTGTTGATAAAATTTTCTGAAATGCGACATCACAATTTTATCCGGGCGATGACTTTCAATGAAAGCCTGTACATCACTCCACTTACTAAAAATTTCTTTTAATTTACCACTTGAAACCTTTACCCTCTCATCCTCATCCTCCACTGATTGCTCCTTTTGGATGGTCTTCACCTGTTCATGTTGCTATTCGATCAATTCTTGGGTGGTGAGTTCTTGTTTGTGGTCCTCCACCAGCTCCTCCACATACTCCTCGTTGACCTCCAAGTCGAAACTTTTGCCCGCGGCCACAATCTCGTACACTATATTGACAGCTGTCTCCTCCTTGAAACCCTCCAAGTCTCTAGCAGCCACACAACCTGGCCAAAGTTTCCTCCAGGCAGACTGCAACGTGCAGTAAGAGACATCCTTCCATGTCTTGCCAATGCAGCCTATAGAGTGGAGGATATTGAAGTGGTCTTTCCAGAATTCACGCAGGGTCAAATACTTGTCATTGGTGGCCTGGAAACACCTGAGAAGAAGACCTTCGTATACAGTTTCTTAAAATCAGAAATGACTTGCTGGTCCATGGGCTGGAGGAGAGGAGTGGTGTTTGGAGGCAGAACTTTGACTTTTATGAAGTCGTATTTGATATCAAGGTCTTCTTTTAAATCTGGAGGATGGACAAGAGCATTGTCCATTACCAGAAGACACTTAAGGGGCAAACCTTTTTCCTCAAGACATTTTTGACAAGTGGCACAAAAGCTTCAGTCAATCATTCTGTGCAAAGGATACATGTTACCAAAGCCTTGCTATTCGACCTCCACCTTATCAGAAGTCTAGCTTTCAACACAATATTACGTTTAAAAACGCGCAGGTATTCAGAGTGATATACTAAAAAGCGTCTTAATCTTGCAATCCTTACATGCACTAGGACACAGTAAAACTCTAAGCCTGTCCTGCATTGGTTTGTTGCCAGGAAGTGCCTTCTCCTCTTGAGTTATGTAGGCCCTTCTAGGTAATTTTTCCTAAACAGTTCTGATTCACTACAGTTAAAAATTTGCTGCGAGACGTAACCTTCACTTTCAATAAATTTAGCGAATTCTAGCACACAGGCATCCACTGCCGTTTGGTCTGAACTAGCCGCCTCTCCATACCTAACAACACTAAGAATTCCAGTTCATCGACCAAATTTTTCACAGCAGTCTCCACTTGCTTTAAATTGTCAACTTTAGCACTATTAGCACTCGGAGTGTTCACTACTAAATCATGGGTAACTGTAGTCTTCACGCATATTATAGCCTCGCTAACACTATCTCCAGCAAGCTCTTTTTCATTAATCCAAGCTAACAATAATTTTTCTCTGTCTTCTATAATTTGAGACCTATGCTTCGTTAAAACAGTCACTCCTTTAGCAACGTTAGCTGCCTTGAAGGCCTCTTTATTTTTTAAAATAGTACAGATGGCCGACTTCGCCATGTCATACTGCGGCGAGAACAGAAACACGAACACCATTCTCAGGTTTAGCTATTATTTCTTTTTTCGTTTCCACGATAATACGTTTAGGCATATAATCGTCACTCTCAATCATAATTTTCACTGTCTTAGAAGCCATAATGAGGGCTAATATGAAGTAAAAAAAAAAAAAATCCGGAAATCTACAACGAAAAAACAACTAGCGATCTTCACATTGCGGGCACCAATGCAGAGCTGAGAGCAAACAGGCGAATGTGCACTCGTACCTCAAGGATTGTTCGCTGGTAGATTCAAAATTTGTTCAAAAATCATATTTGTAGGTAGATTTGTTCGTGGTTAGATGCGTTCATAGGCGGAGGTTCGACTGCATTTTTTTTAATAAATATCTAAATGACAAAGAAAACTATAGAGAAACATAACATGACTGAACAAGGAGGACTGTTTAAGTAAATAATGGTGATCTGTATTGAGGAACTACGTTGGCGAGTGTATGCTTGAGGAGGACCTTCTCCACCCCCATCAGGCATTGGAATAAGTTAATATTTTGGTCTTTTCAATAATGGTCTGTTCCACTATCTTGCATTTATATGGACATGAGCTGCTAAACATCATGGCAACACCATTCCAATTCATAGTACCTGTCCATGTTCTCTCAAATGGACAAAAATAGCAGAGTTCTCCCGTGCATATTTTATTGCCCTTTTATGTTTGACAATGCTGTAAAAAAAAAAAAAAACGACCTGTTTGGCCTATATAAGACTTATTAAATTTATTAAAATCTATTTAGTAAATTCTGCATTGTTCACTTTTTTTATTTGAAAAATATTTACCAACTGGGTTCTCAAAGTTCTGGGGTAGTGAAAAACAAAAGGGGACTCCTTACCTAAGTTTTTGGTTAGTTTGTTCTAGGACGTAATGATACGGAACTATAATCTTATCTCTATAGTTGAATTCTGCTTTCTTTTTTGTGCCATAATTTATACATTTTGCTTTGTGAAAAGCTTTGTCTAAAAAGAGGTTCGGGTAGCATAATTTATCTAACTGGTTAAAAATCGTGTTAATTTCTTCATGTACAAATTGGGGACTGCATATTCTAAATGCTCTTAAGAACAAATTTGAGGTTACACACAGTTTGGTTTTTCTTCATAATTACTGAGGAAATGGATATATGACACCGAGTGAGTGGATTTTCTATATACCCAGAATTTGTAACCCTTTTCCTGTCTGATAATTAAGGTGTCTAAAAAAAGGAATTATGCCATTATTCTCCTATTCCACAGAAGGTATCTGAATATTTAGTTGTTTAAAAAACTCATCAAAATTTCCCAATGTCTCATCCCAATAGGTAAGCATATCATCCACATATCTAAGCCATATCGTGCTACGTGGCTTGATATTCTTAAAATCTCAATCCCAAAGTGCTCCATATATAAATCTGCAAGTACTTTATGGGAGAAAGAGGGGTACCCATACTACAACTATATTTTTGTCTGTAAAATTCTCCACTGAAAGTGAAATAAGTATTAGTAACACATAGTCACGTTGTATTCATCATCTTCTCCAAGTCATTTAGCCACTTTCGAGAAAAATGACTTGATACAAGCAACTATTAAATGTAGAGAAATGCTTTCCTTATGAGTTTTTGGCAGCCCATAGAAATAGGAGAGCTGGATTCAAAACTTTAAATTTATCAAAAAATTCACGATCCCTTTGGTAGATATCAGTTTCCCTACCATTTTGTTAAAGTGTGCAAAGACATTATGAAGGGGTTCTTTGATCAAGTTTTCGTACGTTTCCCCATCACTTAAGAGTTCGGAGGCTTTATATATATAACATTTCTATCTATTAGCACTAATTTCCCACTTTTACCTGATTTTGGTAATAATGACATCATCTCTTTTCTTTAAGGATTGGATAGCTAACATGAATCGCTTAGGGAGTGACCCTCTGGGGTTATCCTGATAAAGAAAAATGCTCATGACTAAACCCTCAATACACATACTACTCTTATCAATATTTTTGAGGAGAATCTACCAAAGCCTGTAATGCAGTCCAGTAAGTTCTCTCTTCCTGGATAGAGAGCAAAATTTAAACTCATATTTAAAACAACAAGTTGGTCCTAAGTTAAGGGCATTATCAAGTGTAAACATCTTATACAAAATACTATCGTTTGTTAACATATGTAATTTTGTTTTAAGGGAATGGGAATAGTTACCACCAATGCGGTTAGCTCTACCAACTGCTAAAAGTTTGGGAGAGCTATGCGCATTGGTGCCTGCATACTCGATCATCATCTGATCTTTTCAATGGGTAAGTAAGAAATGCATACTGACAATTCCAAGGAAGAAAGTTCAGAGAGCCTAACCTTTGTATAACAAGTCATATTACGACACAAGATGTAAAAGCTCCCCAAATCCACTTTACCATGATTATGTGACTACATTGAGGCACATTATTAAAAAAATAAATGGCACATAAGAAATTGAAGGAGTAATCAGTCATAGCAAATCATACCAAATAACTCAACGAGACTAAATTCTAGAGACAGCGTAAGAGATGTACGTCTTCTTCTTCCCCAAAGTTTGTTGTGACTCATTAACTATGAGGCTTGACATTTTGCTCCACAAATCCACTGTTAATTTTTCCTATGGAAAATGCATTCCATTCTTTGTTGATTGTTATTACTTTGACAAGAAAACAAAAGCACAGAATATACGACACATAAATCTCCCAGTAACTGATAACCTATTCTTTCAGCCGTTTTAGAACCATCTCTGGTTTAGTTATATATTAAATCATACACGATAAAACACAGAACCTATCTAAACAGTTGTTAAAAAGACTTTATTGACATTATGGTAAATACAGTCATATCAAAATTCCCAGGATGGTTTTTCACTCCTTTGAATGTACATAAGAGACTTTGCCATGGAAACTAAAAAAAAATTCAAATTTTATATTTGAATTCAAAAATTCTCGCTGTCTCCAAATGCTAAAGAGCATATGAAGAAAATCAACACTTTGAAGTATTCCTAAACTCTATTGCTTATGATGAATAAGGAAACGAGATTGCAGCAGCAAACTGATAGTTGTGGTGCACTGCAGAACAGGATTTAGGAAGCAGACTACAGCACTCTTTTTGTTATGTAATGATTATCTAACACACTAATCATCTTGCGTATTAGTTGTATACTCTCGTTTTTTTTTTAATAAATAATGCCATTACAATAGCATTGCACCCAACAGATAAGTAGTTTTTTGCAATTGCAGAGATATTATGACCTCACCTTAATTCATCTCCATATCATATTCCTAGTGGAAAGTAGTGCTGAGTATCAAAATTAAAGGGTTGCTCTACTCTGAAAATAGCAACAAGAACGATCTTAAAAGTCAATATATAAATGAATATTGAGAACAGATGATTTTCACCAAGTGAATTCCTCAAGATCAGTAATATTTGTTTTCAGCATAACACCATACCTTACAATAGCTATCAGGGTGACCATAACTAAACAGTGAGAGGAAGCTTCAGGGATTTAAATATTATAAATATAGAACTGAAGCAAATTTCAAAGATCATTGTACAAGTCGCTTATTGTAAATTAGGAGTCAAGCTCACTAGGCAAGATGAAGTTTGTGTATATATTCTACTTTACAAACTTCATGTTTAACTTCGTAGTGAAGATTAAAATGAGTAATGTGCAGTGTTCAAGACTGGATCAGCAGGTATACTGGGGAAAAGACCAAAAGGAAAATACAGCAAAGAGTTTATTCTCAAGTAAAATAAGGAAAGACTGATACTGTATTAGGGCTGCATATGAAACTAGTCGTATTGATAAAAAAAAAAAAGTTATAAAATCAAGTATAATAATAAAATGTTAATACTGTATATGGATTGGACTCAATAAAAAAAAACACAATGGCAGAAACTAAAAAGAATTCTTTAGAAATTCCCAATCATGATATCAGATTATTGAACGAATTTTGAAATGTCAAAGAAAATTACCGAGAATACAACTAAATTATATATACAAGGGTTGGGTTGACATAGTTCACTTTTACTGAAAAAGCAAAAAATCGTAAAAAATATGCACAAGTAGAAAGACTTGTAGAGAGAGGGGGTGCATAACAAGGATATCAATTATGGATAGAAGAGACAGGGAGTTCACATACAAAAATTTAAATACTGTATTTGTAGTGCATGCTTAGAAAGGAAAACATGACTACTCTCATTAATAGAGGCATCTAAATGCAAAAATGCAGTGTCAAAAATAAATAAAAGTGTAACTAAATTCTGTATGTAAGTAAATTATGTATCAGTGTACATACAATTCATAAACAGATCATTCTCATACACGGCGTCCCCGTAGAACGTCATTTCGATGTTACGTTGGGGGCCAATAAATAATTAATAAATTAATTTTTTAACCTATCTGGCTGGTGCGATAACTTCAAGCAGTGTGTGTGCTGAACAGTTTGTGAGCACGGCGGATGAATTCACCCCACGGCTGTATTCATATATATCAAGTTAATGGCTTTATTTATTTGTTTATATACAGTATTTGGTTATCTACATGCATGAGCCATTTTCCTCTTATAAAGGGAGTGGCTGAGTAAAGGCAAAATACTCTGACTCTCTGGGAAGAGAAACTACGTAGGAGGGAATTGCCAGTCCCCTCGGTCTGTCCAATTTAGTCAACTCTTACAACAATCAGTTGAGCAAAGAGGAAGTATTCTAGCCCTCCTCCCTCAGGAGGAATAGTTGGTTATACTGAAGGATATTGAATAAAAAAAAAAACTTGGCTGTAAATACGATTTTATTCGAAATACACGCTTAACAGGACAGCTGTATTCGTAATTATCAGGTTAATGGTTTTATTTATTTGTTTATATATTTGGCTATATTGAAGGATTATATTGAATTTAAAAATAAAACAAACACATAGCTGTAAATAAAATTTTATTCAAAATAAACGAATACACAGCAAGCAGCACAGCTGTATTTGTATTTATCAAGTTAATTAATTTTTTCTATTTGTTTATATATTTGGTTATATTTAATTTAAAAAGACGTAAACAAGATTTTATTCGAAATACATGAATACAAAGCTGCATTTGTATTTTTCAAGTTAATGGTTTTATTTATTTATCTGTTTATTTTGAAGAATTGCACTGAATTAAAAAAAAAAATATCAACACCTAACCGTAAATGAGATTTTATTCAAAATAGTTTGTTGAGCGTCGTGTAAGAATCTGGCGTCATGCAGCATTTGAAGAAGAAGAAGAACCACAGCTTCTTCTTTTTCTTTTAATGGAATAGGATAGGCACCAGTAACAGCACAACTGTATTTATATGTATTAAGCTAAAGGCTTTATGTTATGTATAACTTTTGAGCTGATTAATTCGTGCGCTTTGCATTGCGCTATTGTTTTGTTGTTTTCACTGGAGTAGAACACGCCATGTCGGACATCTAAGTTTGAGTAATAAAACCTCCACTTTTTCTCACGATTTTAAATGAATTATCCTCTCCCATCTAATCATAGTATGGAACAAATGGCGACGAGGTACAAAGGACCAATGCAGTAGCAAAAGGAACTTCTGGTTTGCAGTATTTAAGTGAAGTTTTTGCAGTTTTGAGGTAACCGGTAAATTGGGTAAGCTTCTGACTTCCGAGATTTTCGTTCCCGTGGCCACCCTCATGTTTTGATCAAGTTTTGCAGTTAGCATTGGAGCCTTCATAGATGCCGTATTATAACTGTTTAAGCTTAATGCTGACGATTTTTTCAAGATTGGAAAGCTATAGTGATTATTTTCCAAGGTGTACCATAGATTGATGATAGCCTATGGTAGGCCAATTGTGTTTATCGGTAACCTTGTTTCCAGTGTTTTGTGGACGGTAGCCTTGATTGATCATAGCCTACCGTAAGCATATGGTGCTTAACCCCAGTGCTTTGAGGAGTGGAGTAAAACAAATTGCATATAGGCCTAGCCTAGTTCTATGATGTTTAGCTTATGTTGTCAGTGCTATAATATTTAGCCTATTCTGTCTGTGCCATGATTGCATGTTGCGTATTTTGAGATTATTACCAGTTCACCCAGTGACTTAGCCTATAATCATGCCTCAAGAAAATGAAAATAGGGCTAACCGGAGAGTGAACATTGATCATTTTAATCCTTCAAAGATTTCTTTTGAATTGTGGTTAAGTTTGTTGGAAGCAAATTTTTTAAATTTAGAAATAACTGAGGCAGATAGTAAAAAAAATTTACTTCTGGTTTCTATTGGTACTGAAGTTTATGCTATTTTAGGAAACATTTGTGCCCCAGATTTACCACATACTAAGTCGTATGAGGATTTATGCAAATTACTTAAGGCACATTATGATGTAAAGCCTAGTTATCATAGAAGTTTATTGGCTTTTCAACAAAGGAGGAAAAAAGGAGGTGAGACATTAAAAGATTTGTATGCAGACCTGAAGTGTCTAGCCAAAGACTGTGATTTTGGTAGCAACTTTGATTCTCGTGTGCGGGATCAGTTGTTTATGGCTCTTGAAAATGAGGTTTATTTTTCAAATCTGGTTGCTGAAAATTTAAATTTGAAGGTTATGTCTTCTATCCAAATAGTTGAGAGAGTTTTGAATTTTGAACAAGCTTATGTTTCTGAAAAGGCTGGTGTTGTTCAAAAGGTTAAAACCCCAACCAATGGTCCCATGAGTAAGTCAGTTTCTTGTAAACACTGTGGTTACCCTCATGATAGTGCAAAATGTCGCTTTAAGAATTTAACATGTAATTTATGTGGTAAGAAAGGACATTTAAAACAAGTTTGTTGGAAGGCTTCAAAAGATGTCAAAGGTAATGTGAAGCCAAAGCCAGTAAAGAAAGTTTTAATAAGGCTTCTGAGAAAAAACATAAGGTTAAAGTTAAAGCAGTAGACAAGGTAGCAGTTTCCAGTGATACTGATGAAGAAAGACTGTTGTCAGCAAAAAATGTCAATGCTATTGGTAAAGATGAAGTGAATATTTTGGTTAATGGTAAGTTTGTACCTTTTGAGGTGGATACAGGTGCTGCTGTGAGTACCTTGACTAAAGATTGGGTTCATAATTTGGGATTGTCCATTGTAGATTGTAATAAAATGTTAAATGCTTATGATGATCTCAAAATAAATGTTTTGGGTAAAGTTGGAGTGGATGTTTACTATAATTCTCTGCAAGTGAAACAGACATTTTATGTTGTAGGGAATCATAATTCTAACTTATGTGGCAAAGATTTGATGCCAAAAATAGGTATTTATTTGTCTGGTATTAATGATTCTTCTAAAATTTCTAAAGTCAATGGTTCTGTGGTAGAATTGTTGAATGATTATGAAGTTAATCCCAATAAACCCATTTCAGATATTACAGCTCACATTCATGTTAAGAGTGATGTAGTTCCAAAATTCAGAAAACACAGATCAGTTCCAATTCACTATAAACCTTTAGTTGAAGCTTTAGATTTTGAAGATATTTCTTTTTCAAAAATCAGAAAGTGTACTCAGAAAGATGAGGTTTTGGGTCAACTCATGCATAATATAAGATTTGGTTGGTCTACAAATGATTTGAGATTACATGAATATGGTTCTGTTAAATCTGATCTTAGTTTATATGACAATGTAATTTTGTACAGAAACAGAATTGTAATACCTACCAGCTTAAGATGTAAAATACTTGAGCACTTACATAGTGGTCATAATGGGATAAATGTGATGAAAGCAGAAGCTAGGAATTGGGTTTGGTGGCCTAAAATTGACCAAGATATTTCTGGAATTACAAAGAATTATCCAGTTTGTTTTAAAAGTTTTCAACCAAACCAAGCTCCTGTGTTGTCATGGTCTACCCCTGATAAGGCATGGTCAAGACTTCACATTGACTATGCTGGACCCATAAATAACAAATATTTTCTTGTAATTGTAGATGCATATTCTAAGTTTCTAGATGTTCAAGTTACTAGTTCAATGACTTCAAGTGTTACCATTGAATTGCTTAGAAAAACATTTTCTAATTTTGGTATTCCAGACATTGTTGTCTCGGATAATGCTCCATATTTTGTGTCCGAGGAAATTAAAGTTTTTTATAAGAAAAATGGTATTCAACATTTAACTCCTGCCCCATACAATCCATCATCTAATGGGTTGGCGGAAAGAGCAGTTCGAAATTTAAAAGAGGGCTTAAGTAAATTCAACAGTGGATCATTGAATACTAGAATCTGTAGATTTTTGTACAATTATAGAAAGAGTATGCATAGTGGTATAGGTAAATCACCAGCAGAGTTACTATTTGGAAGATGTTTTAAAACAACTTTAGTATCTGTAAAATGTTCCCCTAACAAAGACAGAGACCTGGAAAAATTGTCAAAGAAAGTTTTCTCTGAAGGAACAAATATGTACAATGTTGGTGATGCAGTTTTTGCTAAAAATTTTGGGAAGGGAGAGTCTTGGATTGAAGGTAAAATTATTGAAGTGCTTGGTGTAAGAAATTATTTGGTGCAAGTTCATGATTTTGGTAATATATCATGGAAGAGGCATCATGATCAGCTTATGCCTAGATTTACTGGTACTTGTATTAAGACACCTAGAGAGTCTCCAATGCCTTTAGGTTCTTCGAATGTAAGTAATTATTCCTATGCCTCTAGTTCCACTAATGATGTTGAAGTATCTTCACAAAAGTGTGATGTTTCAGTTCAACCTGATAGTAATTGTATTGAGTCTGGAGACACAGTCTCAGAAACTGAAAGGTGTGGTGTGAATGATAAACAGATTGTATCACCATCTCCAGTATTACGGAGATCAAAGAGAATTATTAAGCCATCAGAAAAATTAAATTTGTAATGTCTTTTGTTGCCATAATATATTGACATTTCTGTATAATGATTGTTGTATATTGATATTTTTCTGATTCATTTTTGATAAGTTTTGTATGTCTTTTCTTGGAGGGAGGAATGTTATGTATAACTTTTGAGCTGATTAATTCGTGCGCTTTGCATTGCGCTATTGTTTTGTTGTTTTCACTGGAGTAGAACACGCCATGTCGGACATCTAAGTTTGAGTAATAAAACCTCCACTTTTTCTCACGATTTTAAATGAATTATCCTCTCCCATCTAATCATAGTATGGAACACTTTATTTATTTATTTGTTTTTGTATTTGGTTATATTGAAGAATTATATTGAATTAACAAAATAAATTACCAAATATAAAGCCGTAGATATGATTTTACTTGGAATAGTTTGTTGAGCGTTGTGTAAGAATCCAGCGCCGTGCGGAATTAGAAGAAGAAGAACCACAGCTCAGTTTACTCTCACCACCATATTGCGCCTTATTTTTCTTTGCTCTCTCGTTCGTATCACTCGCTACTGCCATTACTATGTCTCCCAAGCTTAGTGGTGATAGTAATGATGGGAATGCTACGAAGAAAAGAAAAGCAATCACCATGGAAATTAAAGTTGAAATAGTAAAACGCTCGGAAAAGGAAGTAGAGTGAAGAGTTTGTGGCCAGTTGCTGTTGGTTTAATCATTTTAAGAGTAGTGCCAAGTTTCATAACCTAAGGGTGCAAGGTGAAGCTGCTAGTAGTGGTGATGAGAAAGCAGCAAAAGAGTTTCCCAGTTTGTTAGCAAAAATAGT
>JAXCGZ010014211.1:25000-27500 GCA_037179515.1 Halocaridina rubra | reverse complement strand
CACTCATCAGACAGGCACTTGATAAGGAGAAGACAACATGGCAGGGGAGACTTGAAGAAAATAAAGCTAGGGTTGTAGACCTGATAAGAAAGCTTGGAGTAGTATGTGGTCCTGAGGATATTGTAAACATACACCAACTAGGTAAATATTCGAGGGAAGGAAAGCCGAGACCAACAAAAGTAACCTTTGAGAGAGGGGAAACATGTAGGGAAATATTGTTGAGAAAAAAAAGTCTAAAGGACCTTCAAAAATTCAAAGGAGTGTTCATTAGACGATAAAGAACACAGGAAGAGATGGGAAAGATCAAAAACTTGTTGCAAGAGGCAAGGAACCAAAATAGGCTTGAAGTTTATGAGGAAAGTCATATAGGTACTATTGAAGTCATAAACTCAGTTGTTAACATGGCACGGGAAAAAAAATGTAGGATTTTGATTATGGGAGACTTTAATCATAATGAGATAGATTGGATAAATCTTGACCCACACAGTGGTGAGGACTCATTCGGGGCAAGATTCCTAGATTGCATACAAGGGAATTTCCTACACCAACATGTAATGGAACCAACAAGGGCCAGGGGTGGGGATGAGCCATCACTACTTGATCTAATGTGTTGGATATTGAAAAAATTGAGTATGAACCACCAATTGGAAAGAGTGACCACTGTGTGTTGTTGATGGAGTATATCATTGAAGATATTCTGCCTGAGAGTAGAGGCACTGAGCACATGAGGAGGAACTATCCGAAAGGAGATTACATCAAAATGAATGAGCTTTTTGCAGTTATTGACTGGAGAACCTTATTTTACAACAAATCTGTACAAGAAATGTATGACATCTTTTGTGAGAAATATGGGAAGATAGTAGATTGCTGCATACCTGTCACCAAAGTAGGTGTAATTCATGCCAGAGAGAAATGGTTCGATAATGGATGTAAAAGAGCTAAGGAGTGGAGAGACAAATGCTGGAAAAGGTATAGGAGGAGAAAAAACATAAATGCCTGGCAAACCTACAAAAGAGCAAGAAATGACTACCTAAGTAAAAGGAGAGAGGCAGAGAGAGACTATGAGAGGGACATCACCAGGAAGGCTAAAGAAAATCCCAAGCTTTTCCACAGCTTTATCAGAGGAAAACTGAAGGTAAAAGAACAGGTTTTAAGGCTAAAGAGAGCGGATGGAAGCATCACTGAGACGGATGAAGAGATCTGCAAAGAATTGAACAAGGAGTTTCAGTCAGTATTTACAGTAGAAAATACCCCCACCCCCTCAGATTGCAGTGATAGAAGCTCAAGGGCCGGTATTAGAGAACATCAACCTTACAGCCACAGAGGTATGCAAAGCGCTGATGGATTTAGATGTTCATAAAGCTACAGGTCCTGATGACATATCCCCTCATGTGCTTAAAAAATGCGCAAACACAATATCAGTGGCACTAAGTATCATATTTAAGGAGTCACTGGAGTCGGGGGAGATTCCAAGATGCTGGAAACAAGCAAATGTGATACCTATCTTCAAAAAGGGAAGGAGGGATACGGCTCTGAACTATAGACCAGTTTCCTTGACCAGCATAGTTTGCAAAGTTATGGAGAAACTACTAAGGAAACATATCTCTCTTCACTTGGAATCCTTCAACTTTTTGTCAGTGAGGCAACATGGCTTCAGAGAAGGTAGATCAACAGTAACAAACTTATTAGAATTTTATGATGAGGTAAGCCAAATCTTACAGGAAAGAGAGGGCTGGGCAGATTGCATATTCCTAGACTTCCAGAAAGCGTTTGACACTGTTCCACATGGGAGACTTATTAGGAAGCTGCAATCAATGGCTAGAATAGGTGGAAATGTTTTGGAATGGATAAAAACTTACTTAGAAGGAAGGGAACAGAGGGTTAGAGTAAGGCACTCAGTGTCTGAATGGAGAAGAGTTAGTAGTGGAGTTCCACAGGGTTCAGTTTTAGGGCCATTTTTGTTCCTTGTATATGTAAATGACCTACCAGAGTCTGTAAATTCATTCATGAATATGTTTGCAGATGATGCAAAGATTGTGAAGAAATTAAAAAACGAGAACAATGGTAGAGAACTTCAGGAGGATCTAAATAATCTGCATGAGTGGTCAGAAAAGTGGCTAATGAAATTCAATACTTCAAAATGTAAGGTAATGAGAATGGGTACAAGTGCAAGAAGGCCCAAGCTTGACTACTCTGTGGCTGGAGTACAACTTCAAGAGACAGAAAATGAGAGAGATCTAGGAGTAAACATACTGGCAGATTTGTCTCCAGAAATACATATAAATAGCATAGTAAGGGCAGCATATGCATTCTTATCAAATGTAAGGGTAGCCTTCAGGCACATGGACAAGGAAATGTTCAGAAATATTTATGTAACGTATGTGAGGCCAAAACTCGAATATGCAGCCCCCTTTTGGAATCCGCACTTGAAAAAGCACATAGCTAAGCTTGAAAAAGTTCAAAGACATGCCACGACACTGGTGCCAGAAATACGCAATCT
>JAXCGZ010014211.1:17500-22500 GCA_037179515.1 Halocaridina rubra | reverse complement strand
AATGGTAAATTACTGGGCATAATGTAAAAGTCATAAATACATTCAGTTCTGGATATAAAGCGAATGAGAATTATATTTATCAAAGGAGTCACTGTATTTGTTTCTAAAGAGGTCAATCTTAAAATAAAACGATACAAAAATTATAAATTTTTACTTTCTTAATTTAGACGATGTGCAAATTTATGATAACCATATTTACATGATGTTTATGACACCTAAGATGGCCACTTAAAAGAAGACAAATCGTTTATTCCAAGAAGTTGTCTATAAAAGCAATGGTTTCCAGTTGATGCTAAAAGGCATTAAATCTTCCTGTGAATTGTTGTCTTGTTTTAAAATCCTTCTATTGACGTTAGTCTTAGATCTCAACCCTAAAAAAGATCGATGAAAGACGAAAGTTTTGCACTTTGAAACTTTTCAAATTACTGAAACCATAAAAAAGTTTGGCTGCTTTGTAAATCACCAACTTTCCCAAACTTAGTTGGAGGCCAATGTTTTAAAAGTTCCCATTGAACACTGGTATGCGTACGAAAAATTATTATATCTGGTATTATAATTGTTATTTTCATTATTATTATTATTATTATTATTATTATTATTATTATTATTATTATTATTATTATTATTATCATAATGATAATTATTATTATTATTATCATAATGATAATTCTTCTTCTTCTTCTTCTTCTTCTTCTTATTCTTATTCTTATTCTTATTCTTATTCTTATTCTTATTCTTATTCTTATTCTTGTGCTTGTGCTTGTGCTTGTGCTTGTTGTTGTTGTTGTTGTTGTTGTTGTTGTTGTTGTTGTTGTTGTTGTTGTTGTTGTTGTTGTTATTGTTGTTGTCGTCGTCGTCGTCGTCGTCGTCGCCGTCATCATCATCATCATTATTATTATTATTATTATTATTATTATTATTATTATTATTATTATTATTATTATTATTATTATTATTATTGTTATCATTATTGTTATTATTATTATTATTATTATTATTATTATTATTATTATTATTATTATTATTATTGACGTAAAGGTTTTTACTATCCCCTCTTCTGATACCACTTTGTACGATAGTATCCCACCGAGTGTCACCACTGACGTAGGATAATTACCTCCTTACGTTGTATACTTATAATTATGGTAGCGTGGTTGGTGAAAGACATCTTCTTATTCATAGTTTATTCTTATTTTAACATCTATGTACTCAGAGCTCCTATTACTACAGTTCCTGTTACGACTAATTCCTGAGTCCTACCCCGGAAGGGGGGGGAGGCTAACTCAGCTGTACTGTGTTACTCTGCTGCTGGCAAGGCCCGGTCTCTAACTCAACTCACTGTGCCTGCCCTGGGTGGTTCTTGAAATACCCCAAGGGCAGGGGCGTGGCTTGTATGGGGAATAAAGGACTGGTTTATATCTCTCACCCTCTTGAGATATGAGATACACCAGATGGCGAGTCCCAAAAGTCCTACGACATCCCTCCCCACCACACTGAAATATCTCTTATTTCAGTTTCATCATCCTAACTAACATTTGTTTACAATAAAAACGGGGCCGAATTATTTAAGTTATCATCTAAGAAATCCTATTTCTATGAACCCTATACAAATTACACAAACATAACATATATATAGTACTTCTACAGACAACTAGAGCATGCAGAGTCTATTTCCTTGTTGGAAATCTGTAATACAAACATATTCTCATATTTAACAAAAGTAACCTTAACCACTATGATTCCAGTGTGTAACTAATAACAAACATAAATTAAGATCAAAAGTCAGTTTAAATCAAAACATTACTTTATCTACTTCTCTTTTTTTCTTCAAAAGACAAAATTGAGTTAATTACAGTAAAATTATGACTCATGTAGAACATTAGCAAACAAATTAAGTAGAGTATTAGCATGTATAAACATGTAAAATGCAATAGACCATAACATCAATAGTAATTTCTATAAGAAACCTTATCTTATAATTTCTACTCTTGTTGTTACTATGGGCATTAATTTATTTTAAAATTTGGCCTTAAAACTACTCCTGAAACAAAACATGTTTTACTGTGTGTAAAGTCGAAACATTTACTATTTCGATATGCAATTACTATTCAGAGACCAATTAATATAAAAACTTAATGAACCTAAAGATTAAATCATAATTCAAATAATAATGATGCTAAGACAAAACACTAATATTATTTAAGCAGAAAAACAACTTATTAATCTTAGTTCAAATCATACAATTTATCAACGGCACTTATTCAAAACTATATCTAAGGGAGACTCTGAGTTTTCGCTTAAAATTATCTTAAAGCTAGTAAAACAAAAAAATAAACATAAAAATAAAAATATTTTGTCTTTTTTTAGCACAAAAGACGGTGGGGACACTTTCTTTCCCATTTTTTTCAGTTCTAATACGGGGGTAATTTTAATTAACTAATAAGGGATTTTTAAATACCCTTCTTTCTCTCTTCACTAAAGTTTGGACATGTATAGGGATTATTTTTCTTTCTCGTTTACGTGGCTTCTAAAGGTATTATTAAAATATTTTAAAATATTTCTGTGTTTCTTTTCCTCTCTTTTCACTACAGTTATGACATGTATGGGGATTTCCTTGTTTCTGGGATTTCATCAAGATTACATGGTTTTTTAAAGTAGTTTAAAACTTTTATTTTCTCTGTCCAGGACGACTTTTAATTTCTCTCTCTAGGACGACTTTTATTTCTCTGTCCAGGACGACTTTTAATTTCTCTCTCTAGGACGACTTTTATTTCTCTGTCCAGGACGACTTTTAATTTCTCTGTCTAGGACGACTTTCGTTTTCTCTGTCTAGGACGACTTTCGTTTTCTCTGTCTAGGACGACTTTCGTTTTCTCTGTCTAGGACGACTTTTAATTTCTCTGTCTAGGACGACTTTTAATTTCTCTGTCTAGGACGACTTTTAATTTCTCTGTCTAGGACGACTTTCGTTTTCTCTGTCTAGGACGACTTTCGTTTTCTCTGTCTAGGACGACTTTCGTTTTCTCTGTCTAGGACGACTTTCGTTTTCTCTGTCTAGGACGACTTTCGTTTTCTCTGTCTAGGACGACTTTCGTTTTCTCTGTCTAGGACGACTTTCGTTTTCTCTGTCTAGGACGACTTTCGTTTTCTCTGTCTAGGACGACTTTCGTTTTCTCTGTCTAGGACGACTTTCGTTTTCTCTGTCTAGGACGACTTTCGTTTTCTCTGTCTAGGACGACTTTCGTTTTCTCTGTCTAGGACGACTTTCGTTTTCTCTGTCTAGGACGACTTTTAATTTCTCTGTCTAGGACGACTTTCGTTTTCTCTGTCTAGGACGACTTTTAATTTCTCTTACTTTCGCCTGCATAGCGCGAAATAAAAAAAGCTCATCTCTAAACAATATCACAAAACTTCTTATTCTTCAAAAATAAACTGCCACACACGTATCGTAATGTTAATCCCTTCGTCATAACAACATTAAAAAACAATCCGTCATTTATGTTTTTCTTTCGCTAAAACATTACTCCCGCGGATAAAAAAAAACAAACAAAAAAGAAAGAACCTTGAAAACAGGCGCAATCTTAACACTCGATTTCTTACGCTTTAAGAAATTTATATAAAAATGATTTTACACGTACTTTAAAATATCAAAGCTCAGTGCAATTACTACATATTCATAATAACGAGGTTGGGAGATCGAATGGTCACTTCCACATTCCTTTCTCGAAAACCACACGTGTTCTAAGTAAAACCTTAAAAGCAGATTCAAGTATATTACTCACTATAATTCTTACACTTAAGAAATTAATATACTGTAACAGTGATTTCACGTGCATTAAATTTTTCAATTAAAAATCGATACATTCGCGTTCTTAAAATTCAATCTAGGCATTAATACAAATAAATGGAACACACTTCCAACGCAAATTCTTTATATTACTCAAATTATAACAAAAATGGAGTTTATTACTGCTTATAGCTATTAGTACAAATTATCCATGTTAGTAATGGGTACAGAAATTCTACTTTTATCAACTTATTAAGCGCCACACCCCTTATAAGCGGGTTGGCTGAGTCAAAGCACAACTACAAGATAAAATGGCGGCGTCCACCGACCTCAATTTCTTTTACTAATTGTCCCATTACTCACTGGATACAGATCACAAGTACTTAGCTATTTTAAGGAGGTGGTCCTGAAAAACTTCATGGCAGAAGGCAAGGAAGGAGGGGGTTTTCCTTTCTGGGCGCTGGAGGTTCCCGTCCAATTCTCTATCTCTCGAGTAAAATCGACGAATCGCCATCTTCTTGGTCGGATCCGGCAACTTATACTTCTTGTCATGGGCATTTTCACTCAATGCCGCGGTCACACTTTGGCTCAGTGCGACGGTATCTTCCATAAATACTTTCGTTGATACTTTTACTGCTGGGGAGGGGCCTTGCCCATACGGAGGCGGGGGAGAGTGGCTGGATCTCATAATATGATACTGTAAGTGAAGGGGGAGCTCTGACTTTCTCGGCGTCACTCTCTCACTGCTGGTAAGCGTCTTGAAGTTTCTCCACTTGTACTTTTCTTCCATAGATGCTATATATTTTTTATACTTCTATTTTTTTTCTTCTTTCTCTTCGGTAAAGTGTCGGCGTGAATTGATCCCGAGCTGTCCACCACTGACGTAAAGCTTTTTTTACTCTCCTCTTATGGACACCACTTTGTACGATAGTATCCCACCGAGTGTCACCACTGACGTAGGATAATTACCTCCTTACGTTGTATACTTATAATTATGGTAGCGTGGTTGGTGAAAGACATCTTCTTATTCATAGTTTATTCTTATTTTAACATCTATGTACTCAGAGCTCCTATTACTACAGTTCCTGTTACGACTAATTCCTGAGTCCTACCCCGGAAGGGGGGGAGGCTAACTCAGCTGTACTGTGTTACTCTGCTGCTGGCAAGGCCCGGTCTCTAACTCAACTCACTGTGCCTGCCCTGGGTGGTTCTT
>JAXCGZ010014211.1:0-12500 GCA_037179515.1 Halocaridina rubra | reverse complement strand
ATTTATAAATCAGTAGAGGCACATTTTCAAATGAAAGTATGTTAATATTTTTAGTTGTAGACAACCAAGCAAAAAGCTTATATATATATATATATATATATATATATATATATATATATATATATATATATATATATATATATATATATATATATATATATATATATATATATATATATATATATATACACACACATACAAACATATATATATATATATATATATATATATATATATATATATATATATATATATATATATATATATATATATATATATATACACACACATACAAACATATATATATATATATATATATATATATATATATATATATATATATATATATATATATATATATATATATATATATATATATATATATATATATATATATATATATATACACGAAATGAGCGAGAACTTTATCATGCTAATTCTCCTAAGAAAAGGATTTTATGACTTTAACTAGAGACAATAAATATACCTTTAGGTTTTCTATACTATCTCTTAATCGGTTAAAATCATCCTCTGCAGCTCGTCTTCACATTGGAAAGCATCGTTGCAGAGGTTATCTCGCCAGAATTATATCTTGTAAGAGGTTATTGAAGCACAGAGTGAGAGAAAAGCAAAACAAAAAAAATTCTAAATCACCAATCCAGCATGGAAATTTTTTATGCAAATAAAATCTATTCACGAAATGTGCTTAAACTTTATCATGATATATCTTCTTAGAATAGGATTTTGTAGGATAATGCAAACTAAGAAATCGGATAGCAAGCCCAGAGACATAATCTAGTCTCTTGTTAAAGTCACAGCTGATGTCAAAATGCATTAATCTTCCTCAGAACTTTTATTTTCTATAAAAATCCTTCTATTGACGTTAGTTGAAGATGTCAGCCAAAGAGAAAAGAGACACATGAAAGACGAAGGTTTTGCACTTCGAAACTTTTCAAATTACTGAAACCATAAAAAAAGTTTGCTTTGTAAATCACCAACTTTCCCAAAACTTAGTTGGAGGGAAATTTTCTAAAGGTTCGGATTAAACATCGGCGTGCATGCGGAAAGTCCCAATACTACCAATACTACCACTGATACTACTGTTACTACACTAAGTACCATTATTATTATTATTATTATTATTATTATTATTATTATTATTACTATTATTATTACTATTATTATTATTATTATTATTATTATTATTATTATTATTATTATTATTATTATTATTATTGTTATTGTTATTATTATTATTATTATTATTATTATTATTATTATTATTATTATTATTATTATTATTATTATTAGTGGTAGTAGTAGTAGTAGACATCATAATATACTGGCAGATAAAAAAATTACAGGATGAAAAAGAATACAAAGATGAACATATTAACAAAAAGTGTTCACTTCTGATTAAGAGCCAGGTCATACGTTTCTTATTTATTTTTATATTCACTACATTAGAGAATGAATTATTTATGAATTCCTTAATATATATATATATATATATATATATATATATATATATATATATATATATATATATATATATATATATATATATATATTTTTTTTTTTTTTATTTGTTTATTTTTTTTTTTTAAATAAAAGAAATCCTACCTCTTGAAATACTGTAATTTTTTTCCTGAATCATCAAATATATTGGCTTACTTTTTTCCTAGAGAAATTTTCTTTTTAAGAAGTTCAATTTAGTCGCGGTACAGGTGAGGTACCGCCAGGTGTGTGACTCATACTTTACGGGTGTCCTCTTTGAGTCATATTTGACCAAATTCATTATACACAATGACGGCCTTTCTCGCATTTGGGATATATTTAGCCTGGTTCGCATCGTCAACAAATGGAGGTAATGAACAAAGTAATGTGACTTAAAATGCAAGTTTTTTTTTTTTTTTTTGCATAAAGCTTGGGTGTACACCATATTTGAAATGTCAAGTTTGACTTATTTTTTCTTTAGGTCTACATTTTTACACTGGGAAATGGTAACACGAGATATGTATGAATTTATGAGCGATATTGTGAAATCTAGTATTCAGGTATGAAACGTTGACAATTACTTTGCTATAACATATCTTGAGACTGCTGTAATATCTACAGAATACCATTCTTTATTTTTTTTTACCGGGAACTGAATGGCTGAGAAGGGAAGGATTATCTGAACTATGGCGGAAAAATTGAAAAAACCAAACCGATTAGATTCATTTTATAGGAAATACATCCACGAAATATGGCATTTTCTATAACATTAAAATACAACTTATTCTTGTGTAAAGAATTATATGCGAAATACAGCATTTACTGCAACAAAGACTTTAACGAGGAAATATAAGTTTTAGTAAGGAAATTAACTTGCGGAATTCATATTAGGTTAGTTTGATTAGATGAAATTCTATGGGTTAGTTCGCCTCAGTTAAGAAAAGTTGTTGATTGAAATTTAGTTTCCATAGTGTTTAGATATTAATGGCAAACAAAACATGCAATTACATGATCAGATACATTTTAAGAAATATATGAAAAAAGGCGCGAAAAAATGAAAAGAGGCGCGAAAATAATATATAAATACTGCATCTTTTTAACACGATAGATTGGTTAACTCACATTAACACTAGTAGTTCTCTCTTAATTATACACAAAGTTACAGCAATTGACTGCTGCATTTCTGTAGATTTAGAGGTAGGAACTGAGAAGGATTTTTTTGTTCAAGGGATGATCATGATTGTGGGCGTGGTTTTTAAATGACACTCAATGCTTGTTTGCTTCTTAATAACCCTTGAATTGTTCAAATTTGCGAACTGTTCTTCGTCGTTTAGTTTTGCCCTGTAGATGACGATTGTACTTATAAAATATTAAAGGCTGTTTATGTAATTTCATGTCAGTCTTGCCAGTATACCTACCCATAGAGCAAAGTAATCCCCTTGTTGTTACTTTTTTTTTTTTTATGTCGGCTACCCTCCCAATTGGGGGAGATAGCCAAGGTAGATAGATAGATAGATATGTACTGAATCCTTAAAAATGTCGACTGTACCTTTTACATGTTTAATTACACGCACACACATTATGTATATATATATATATATATATATATATATATATATATATATATATATATATATATATATATATATATATATATATATATATATATAATTTTTCTGTGTGTAAAGTATATATGTATGTGAGTTTGTGTATAATTCTGAAACTGAAAATCTAGACCTCCCCAGAACGGAATATATGTTGTCTTTTCAATGTGGCTGGGATTCTAAGTACTCAGATAGCCTTGTGTTTAGCATATATATATATAATATATATATATATATATATATATATATATATATATATATATATATATATATATATATATATATATATATATATATATATAAGACTAGAAATAAAGGTACATACACCGTATATTATAATCAAGTTCATGGTTTATTTAGACTTACATATTAAAATACTAATTAGTAGGAGTGTATGGCCTGTAGCGAAGTATACTACTTAAGTCCACCATTATACTCTGGGGTTAGGCTATCAAGAGTCTTGTTCATAAATCATCTAAACTTTATAAGAAAGACGAACTCCGTTCATGTATTTATTAAATAACAGAAAATAATAAGTAAAGTGTTAGTTTCAATAGAAGAATATAGAAAGTAATGAAAATAAGAATTCAGTTACTTTAATAGATGAATATAAATAGAAACAGACCAGCTATTTGATGTTATCCTCAGAAAAATGCATGTCATAGTGTTTGTTCTGCTTGGTGATCTTTCCAATTTAGTCTATAAATTTCATTTTGTAAGTTTTGTATTTTATAGTATATTGAATTATTCATTTAAAGCTGACTTGATAAAACTTGGCGAACACGAAAACTTGATCAGCAAAATGGTTAGCTTATTACAAAGCATAATACTGGACGAAGAACATAATTGTTATTTTATAACTTTATTTAGTAGCAATTTTCTGTGTGTGTGTATATATATATATATATATATATATATATATATATATATATATATATATATATATATATATATATATATATATATATAGTCACCGTGGCTCAAGAGGTAGCGTCAGCGACTCTGAGGCATCAGGTTGAGGGTTCGCGCCCCGTCACGGTCTGGGGTTAGCAAGGGGATGCACTCAGGGTAACGATTACATCTGCCAAAACAAGTCCTTCGTAAGAAGGCAACCGTCCTAGCCCTTGGTAGAAAAGGGAGTCCGTGACGTAAATTCGGAACATTGCTTAGTTTGATATGGTAGGTTTATGTGACTTTTGCCTCGTTCCTGGACTAAGCACCTAAAATGACATCAGGTGCCTATTCTGCGATTGATCCCAAACAAAGATGATATTTATTTTCAGGGGGGGGGAATGGAGTCCTATTTTTTATTTGTATGATTGTGACACCGGGACAGGCAGAAATTGTCCTCATCAATAAAAGTCCGGGCACGAGAAAATACCAAGACGAAGGAAAATAAAAAGGTTAAGAACAAGGCAGAGATGAGGCACTGTCACACAAAGGAAAACGACAGACAAAAAAAACAAAGTACAGAGGACCCAGAGTTATGGAGGAGTGCAACCACTCGAAAACGAAGTTGGAATTTCCGGTTTCCATCTTTCGATATCTGAATAGGAAGGTGACTCATAACACAGCCATTGCCCTCATATCTTTTTTTCTCTCCCTCATCTGCAGCAGTGTTGCCACAGCTTGTGATTTTTCACAAGATCTTGTGAATTTGGCTATCACCTTATTATCTTGTGAAATAATTTTAATAATTTACAAAATTTTGTGAATTTCTGTCATACTGGGATATAAATTAAATAATTATCAATATTTATCAAAAAGAAATAACCACAATTTGAAAATATTATTTGAATTGTAATATAATTATGGTGATTATCTTATCATTACGATAATACATCTAACAATAGCTTGAATTGCTTCACAAATTTCAATTTAGGTAAATATTGCATTTATGATTGTACTTGGAAGTAGGCCCACCCACATACTCAGCAAACATTATTACCAACTCTGTGGCTGTTTAGTTCGTCATACAATATACTTACGGGTTGGTTTCATTCGTCTAACGTGAAATCCGTGAAGCAACACACCACGTTGCCAAATCTATATGTCAATATATAATTATTGTTGCCAAATCTATATGTCAATATATAACTATTGTTGCCAAATCTATATGTCAATATATAATTATTGGTAACTGATTTGTTTTTGGTAATAATTTCATTCATTTTATTAACATAAATTTTTAACTTCACCAAATTTATGATGTAGTAGATGGGTAAAAAAAAAAAAAAAAGCTGATTACAAAGTGTCTTGCTGGATTTAGTGTAAAACTGTCATCTAGGCTTCATAATTTGATTTCTGCCGAGTCTTACGTGCCGACAATTCTATGGTAAAGATCAGTTCATCTTTTGGCTGTGGAAAGACTAGAAGTCGTCATTAAAAGTTATATTTTGTTCTGCATGACACTGAGTGGGTACAGGAAATTCATAATAGGGCTTCACATACGATAAAGTAAGTTATAGAGTATTTATATATAATAATTCCATTAGTAGAATCGTGTATTTGAATAATTTATTTAGCATTGTTATGGATCTTGCGATTTTTATGGAAATCATGTGAGTTTTTGAAAGCCCATCTTTTGAATTTCCATTTTTCTCTTTGGCAACACTGATCTGCAGTATTATTCAGTTACTGATATATTTTCTTGGTATTCTCTCTAGATAATTCATAAATTTTTCACCCTTCCATAATTATTTCTTTAATAGCTTACGGAAGGTGTTAAGAAATTATAATGTTGGTAACTTTTTTGTCCAGCACGTGAATGAATGTTAACTATATCCAAATATGTAAATAATTTTGTATAATTGTTTAATATTTTGTTTTTATAATCATCTGCTTTGTCAGGTGTATATGTTTGTATACATTTTTATTCAATCTTGATAAATACTTTTCTACATATTACAGCATCGATTGAAGAAGTTTTGACATTTTCTGGATATTTTTAAAATTTGCTAAAGATAGCCTACGAATAGGTTTTATTATATTACGAATACATTTATTATTATATTATTTCAATAACTGTTTGCAAGCTGTATGTAGAGTATGTTAATATATTTATTGGTGCTACTTTGGCTTGTTATCTACAAGGAGAGAAAGAATATCATCACCCTAGATATTCTAGCGATAAACAACGCGTACATCGGCTAAAAATGCTAAATAGAGGTTAGGTTAGGTTAGGTTACAATATAAAGTGTAGATCGCATACCAAAGTAGATTCATGACACGTAGATAACAAGCCCAAGTAGCACCTATTTATTTTATGCCATAAATATTTAAGATTCCTTAATGGAGTCAAATAGAGAGGCTTTTAGCTGTTGTCTGGATATTACAATCTAAAAATGGCTCTCGAATACTAGGCAAATTGTACATTTTTTATCTATTTTGCAAGCTTTATGTGTCTCTGCATATCTATTGTATCTTAGATGCTTTTAAAATGAGCATGCAAGCAAATAGAGCAATTTTGATTGAACTTTTGGATGTTTCTAGTTGATGCAGATAGCCTACGTAAACAATTTATTCACAATCTGGGGTCATTTTCTTCTGTCTGTTGTATGCTATAGTCTATTTGGTATATATTGTATACAATAATCCTATTCTTTTGTATGAAATATATTAATATATGAATATGTATTTCAAGCTAACAATGGACATTTCATGATTCAGTTGACACTAGAGAATAAATTTGTATCTTTTATATTCCCTGGCCAGTAATGAAGGTCACAGGTAAAAAAATAACTGGTTAGGTTTACTTAGGTTAGGTTTACTTGGGTTAGGTTAGGATTTATTTTCACAGTGACTTTTTTTTACATAGATTCTAAAATTCTCCGCTGAACTGATTTATTCGAAATGCGTTTATTATTTTGCCAACTTTTTTCTAACAATCATTCTAGAAATCACTATTAGTATCTCATATTAATTTTGGTAAGTTAGAATATGATGAATACCATTTAAATAAGGTAGCTTCATAGACAGCAACATTCAAAATTAATTTTTAAGCACCATTAAAATAGTAAAATAATAAAAATTCCAGAGGGAGAGAAACTGATATTATTACTAAATCGGAATTTTATGGTTATGTCAGTATGTAGCTTTACTAACATTAAAAGTTCAAAGTAAGAGTATATTTTTTTTTTTACACTTTTAAGTTCATTGTATTGTAAAATGAGGAATGGCTTTCTGAAAGAACGGAACATTTGAACGAAAATGGAGATTTAAGAGCTGGAAAACGTAAATAAATAAATAATTGATACGCCACGCTTAAAATCAAGTCTCAGAAACCGTACATTAAAGCTGAGATTCCTCTTCACTTAAAAAAAAAAAAAAAAAAAAAAAAAAAAAAAAAAAAAAAAAAAAATTATATATATATATATATATATATATATATATATATATATATATATATATATATATGAATCATTTTTACCCCGACCGGGACTCGAACCTAGGACTTATGATTACTAAGTCAAGGCGCTACCACTACACCACAGAAGGTTAAAAGGAACCCAACTATATATATATATATATATATATATATATATATATATATATATATATATATATATATATATATATATATATATATATTGAAATCCACGTGTTTCTCATTCTCTGGTATATTTACTCATTCCGGATGCAGACACATTCTCTCTATTACACTAAGTTATGTCTCTCATTCTTTTTTTTTGTTACTTATTTCTCATTTTACTTTCATTCTTGTTTATTATTTATTTTTATGTGATCATCGTGATTATTATTATTATTATTATTATTATTATTATTATTATTATTATTATTATTATTATTATTATTATTATATAGCGGTTGACAACATACCGAGTCGAAACCATGACGTTACACAATTAGGCTATAAGAATATGTTGCCTGTTTCCCGGAATTTTTTTTCTCTCTCTCTCTCTCTCTCTCTCTCTCTCTCTCTCTCTCTCTCTCTCTCTCTCTCTCTCTCTCTCTCTCTCTCATTTGCCACATTAATTTCCGTATAATTGAATGCATTCTAAGATGATTAAAAGAATAATAGACATAAGGCCGGTTTCATACCAAAGTGGCACATCGTACGTGGCATGCTACGTGGCACGCCAGTTGAAAACAAACATCCGGAAATATATGAAACCTTTCACACAAGTGGCGTGAAACGACCCATGTACCACGTGCGATTTGGGACGTGTCACGCCACTTCTGTGTGCAAGGTTTCATATATAAACGAATGTAGTTTTTTTCAGTACATAATCATCAGGGTATTATTGATTTTTTATGATCATAGTTTTTTTCATTATAAAATTACTACTACTACTACTACTACTTATAATAATAATAATAATAATAATGGCTGTAATCCCCCCTGTGGCATTTATTAAACTCTTTAGTGGCTTGAATAAGGTTGTTTGTCTTCTCTATCTATCTATCTATCTATCTATCTATCTATCTATCTATCTATCTATATATATATATATATATATATATATATATATATATATATATATATATATATATATATATATATATATATATATATATATTATCTGGCATGATTTTTACAGCGTCGGATATGCATTTTCTGACGCCAACGCTCCCCATTTATCCGGGTTTGGGACCGTCTCTGCTTTCGCAGAGGCTAGGTTAAAAATATTTTGCGACTCCCCTAATTTCCAATATTTCAAAGGTGATTCCCCATATTGAAGTTTCTTTTAAGATCTTGAGACTTACGGACTAATTAAAGCCACGCCAGAGGTCTACAAGCTCTTCCATTCACACACTGATGGTAAGTAGACTTACGAGCTAATGCGCGGCTTTAATTATTATTATTATTATTTATTATTATTATTATTATTATTATTATTATTATTAATTTTATTATTATTATTATTATTATTATTATTATTATTATTATTATTATTATTAGTAGTAGTAGTAGTAATCGTACATTATGCAAAGGAGTTGTGCCTTTGACCTATAGCCGTTCTTGAGAAAGGCTAACTAGAGCATGTTCAGAGTAAGAAATCTTCAGAAAAAGAGGTGGAGGGTACAAGAGATGTAGGAAGGTTTTTATTTTTAATTAATTCATTGTTCACTACAGCGTCCCTCAAACACATACCAGTCAAAGTATCACAATTCAGAATGTTATTTTTTATATGCAAACTAAGTAGAAATCGGTGTGATATTATTTTTGTCTTGTTTTGTATAATAACGTATATCGCCTTACGAGAGCGGAAAGTGGATCCAGGTATCCGCTTTTTCTTTTCTTTTTCCTTGATGAAAATTTCTTCTGTTGTGTATTTTAAGCTCAGTTAAGACATAAATCTAGACTCAATAGTAAGCAGTAAAGCGTTGTTATGTCTGGAGTACATTTGGCATGAGAATATATTTTCGAGATTTGAATGCAAACCATATGATCACGTGACTGTATCGACTTTTTTTTTTTTTTTTTTTTTTTTTTTTTTTTTTTTTTTTTTTTTTTACACCAGAAGCAGGTATCGAATTTACGAGGTGTTTAGCTCTTGCACACCAAAACTGTGTACATAAACGGTAATTTTTGAGTCTATGTTTTCTTTCAAGTTACAAAGTTAAATATCTTATGAACTTTTATTTTTTTTTTATTCATCGGTCACAGTGTGCATTATTTCTATTAAAGTTTCGCTTTCTGAATGATACGGATATATTGATACCGCATGTTTAAAAATGTGGTATTTTATTGTATTTTGTCAGAGATAAAACCCAAATGAATGTATAAACACACACACGCTAAACTCGAGATACCTCATAACATCACACAAGAGCATCATGTAATTTAGTCTCATATTTATAAATATGCATAACACTTGATTCATCCAATGAACATATTTTCTAAAGAAGAGTGAAGCATGCATACTATCTTTATAAGCCAGTATGAATCTTTAACTGGCATATGTAAATTATAATAATTAAAACAATATTGATTCTTCTATAAATTTTTTTTTTCTATCACTACTATATTCGACTATTAGTAGTCACCGTGGCTCAAGCGGTAGCGTCGACGACTCTGAGGCGTCAGGTCGAGGGTTAGGTTAGCAAGGGCATGCACTCAGAGTAACGATTCCATCTGCCAAAACAAGTCCTTCGCAAGAAGGCAACCGTCCTAGCCCTTAGTACAAAAGGGAGTCCGTGACGTAAAACCAGAACTACTATATTCGACTATTATTTAAAATCACGTGACCTATAGTAACTTGTGCAAAAATTAGATAGTAACGCATGCTGTCTGTCGTTTTATATTCCACTACTAATCCCCATTATGGGGGTGGACACAGACATGTTGAAACCGGGGGGGGTAAAGCTGGATGCCCTTCCTAACACCCTTGGTCGGCTCAAACCCCCCACCCCCACTAACTGCTTCCTGACTCGTGCGTTTCTACTGAGTTACCGCACCCCCCCCCCCATTTATGGTTTCAGAGACATATCCTGAAATCTGCAGATCGCCTAGCCACCAGTTATCACAGTTTTCACCTGAAGTATATGAAATATATTATTTTGGGATTAAAATTTACTGTGCTAATAACACTCCCTGAAGTCGGCAAAATTATGTCATCCCAGGCTTTGAACTGCAATCATAGTGTAACAAGATGTTTTGTGATTTTCACAGGATAAGGGCATACACTCAGGGTAACGATTACATCTGCCAAAACAAGTCCTTCGCAAGAAGGCAACCGTCCTAGCCCTTAGTAGAAAAGGGAGTTCGTGACGTAAAACCGAATCCATCCATGAAGATTGTCTTTAACTGGTGTTTTGGTCTCCTAACACACGCATACATATTCTAAGAGATGTTTTGATTGTTAAGTATTGCTTGACGATAATTAATTTTTTTGGTTGTATTTTAGATTTCGTAGGTAATTGTCACTGTATCCTAAATGAGAGGTAATTGTAAATTGTGTTGATTAAATTAGTAGGATGAATAGTTGGCATGCACTCGAAAAAAATTAGTCACGCATATATTATATATATATATATATATATATATATATATATATATATATATATATATATATATATATATATATATATATATGTATTATATATATATATATATATATATATATATATATATATATATATATATATATATATATATATATATATATAAACTATTTTCATTCTCTTTATAAATCATTGTATATAATTAAGATAAAAAATCATGTTTTAATGAATCTGTATCTAAAAGACACTTATCATGGTATTTTATCATTATTTCCAATATCTAGTATATATCATGTTTATTGGCTCCCCAGTGCGAGATAGTGTTTATGAAGAGAGGGAGGGAGAGGTGTGGTGTTTGGTGTCTGTGGGTGGTGGTTTTCGGTGCTTATCGGCTGCATCCGCTGGATATACAGGGTAGAAGAGGGAGGGGGAGACCAAAGCGTAGGTGTGACGACCGGAGTTCTAAATGTTTGTTGGGTGATGAGGTATGAGACAGGAACATATGGAGAACACTGGCCAGAAACATCGACCCCACATAAAAGTGGGAAAAGATGTAGACGAAGAAGAAGAAGAAGTGGAAATAAAACCTCTTCTACACTCCAGAGGTTTTGTTTGAGCTTTTTTAAGCTTAAGTGGGTAACTTCTCATCCTGAGACAATGCCCAAAAGGATTACGAAATCGTCCTATACGTATAAACACACTCACAGGCTTCCACAGAGGGTAAGCCTCTGAGTCAATTTATGTCCCAAGTATTGCTCCTAAAGCAGGCTTGAATGGCATGCATTATCAAGAACCTCTTAAGGCTTAATCAAAGAAGAGGGGAGTGATGTCCTTTGAGGGAGGACCCGTCAACTCAGCAAGATAAATGAGTACAGAATTTAGTCTGTGAGGTCATTAAAGTGGACAAAATATTCCGTAATAGGATGTTGAAAAATAAATTTATTCTTTCCAGCAGTCATAAAATACCTGAACATATCCTCTAGTAAACAAGCAGATAAATGAAAACAAATTCATTATATAAATGAGTAAATAAATTAATAAATAAATATAAATATATACTCAGCTTAACTAATTATAATTTCCCTTTTTTTCTATGACAAAGGGAAGTCAAGAGTAACAGCTGACACTCATATTTTAACCCAATTACGATGCGAGAGAGATTAATCCCAGGTGGAATCAGGTGCTTAATCCACTTAGCAGAGCAGATGATTAACCTCACAGTAATTTAAGCTTCTCTAATCTTGCTTCAGTGATATTCGAAAGAGGTGATTTACTGCAGTGATAAATTCCTTTTAATTTTGCTTCACTACTATTCTGTTTTGTATATGATATTTGACTGCAAATACATAGCTATATGAAATTTTTTTTTAGGCTTTTACACACACACACACACACACACACACACACACACACACACACACACACACACAC
>JAXCGZ010014210.1:27500-31203 GCA_037179515.1 Halocaridina rubra | reverse complement strand
AAAAACAGCTACCGGACATACAGGAGTGGTCCCAGAGAGAGTCAAATCGACTTCCTCCTGTATCGAAGAGGAAACATTCGAGAAGTGGAAGACTGTAAAGTACTACAAGGAGAGAGTGTGGGAGTGCAGCACAGCCCAGTTGTGGCGAAGCTGGTTGTAAGGACGCGAAGGACCGGAGTCGAGAAGGGAGAACCTAGGATCAAGTGGTGGAAACTCAAGGATGAGGTGGTGCGGCAGGAGTTCAAGAGGAAAGCACTACAAAGGATAAAAGAGGCAGAGGAGGTGGTTCAGTGGTGAAAAAGGAACAGTGAAGTGATCAGAAGTACGGCAGAGGAAGTCCTCGGAAAGTCATCTGGAAAGAAGCCGAGAAACGGAAAAGAGTCTTGGTGGTGGTCCTCAAATTGCAAAGAGAAGATAGAAAAGAAGAAAGAGATGAAGAAAGCTTACGACAAAGAAAGAACAGAGGAGCGTAAAGCTATGTTGAAAGATGCAAATAAGGAGGCGAAGAGGGCTGTAGCACAGGCGCGTGCAGCAGCACTGCAGGATATGTATGAGAACCTTGAAACAAAGGACTGACAGAAGAGAATCTATAAGTTAGCAAAAGAAAGGAACAGATCGACAAAGGACCTAACATCAATAAAGCAAATCAAGGATAAGAACGGAAGAGTGCTTATTGACCCCGACATGATTAAAATGCGGTTGAGGGACTACTACGAAGAACTTCTAAATCAGGAAAATCCAATAATACGAAGAGGTGAAGGAGTGGGAATGGAGGGAGAGGTAGACGCTGTGAGTGAGGCGGAAGTCAGAGAAGCGTTGAAGAAGATGAAAAATGGAAAGTCAGCAGGGCCAGACCAGATTCCTGCAGAGGTATGGAAGAGTTTAGGCGAAGAAGGGATACGGGTGCTGACAAAGTTCCTGAACATGGTGATGAAGGAAGAGACTATCCCGAACGAGTGGAGAGATAGTATAATGGTACCGATTTTCAAAGAAAAGGGAGACATCCAGAGTTGCAACAACTATAGAGGAATTAAGCTAACGTCTCACACTATGAAGCTGCTGGAAAGAGTGTTGGATAAAAGGCTGAGGGAGGAGACAGAAGTTTGTAGTGAGCAGTTTGGTTTTATGAAAGGTCGAGGAACAATGGATGCAGTATTCGCAATGAGGCAGACAATGGAAAAATATAGAGATAAGCAAAGAGGGCTGTACATTGCGTTTATTGACCTGGAAAAAGCTTATGATCGGGTCCCGAGAAGCGAGGTGTGGAGGAGTATGAGGTCGAAGGGAGTGAAGGAGAAGTATGTCAAGATAGTTCAGGACATATACAGGGAAGCCACAACAAGAGTAAGAAGTACAGTTGGCACTACAGAGCCTTTTCAGGTGAAAGTTGGACTCCATCAGGGATCAGCTCTTAGCCCATATCTATTTAACCTTCTCATGGATGTGATGGTGGAGGAAGTGACAAAGGAGGCACCATGGAGCATGCTCTTTGCAGACGATATTGCTTTGGACTCCGAGAGCCGTGAAGAATTGCAAGAGAGGTTGGAGCTATGGAGGGGTTTGCTGGAGGATTACGGACTGAAGGTAAGCAGACAGAAAACGGAGTACCTGGAGTGCAATGTGACACAAGGAGGCGATCTGTTCATGCAAGACCACAAGCTCCCAAAGGCGGACGCCTTCAAATACCTCGGCTCCTACGTAACGAAGGATGGAGACCTAGAGAGAGAGATTGATCATAGGATCCAGGTAGCGTGGAACAGCTGGAAGAGAACATCAGGGGTGCTATGTGACAAGAAAATCAGTGCTAGAGTGAAAAGAAAAGTGTACAAGTCAGTTGTGAGACCAGCGTTGCTGTACGGTGCGGAGACGTGGCCGGTGAAAAAGGTTCAAGAAAGGAAGATAGATGTCGCAGAAATGAGAATGCTGAGGTGGATGTGTGGGGTGACGAGGGAGGACAGGATACGAAATGACCAGATCAGAGGTACAGTGAAGGTGGTGGAGGCGTCGGCGAAAGCGCAGGAGAGGAGATTACAGTGGTTCGGTCATGTGAAGAGGAGAAAAGAAGACTACGTGGGTGTGAGAGTGATGGAGATGGACGTGGAGGGCAGACGTAGACGAGGAAGACCTAAACTACGGTGGAAGGACCGACTGAAGGAGGATCTCAGAGAGAGACTGCTGGAGGAGGAGCAAGTGATGGACCGGAACCAGTGGAGACGACTAGTGAAGAGATGCGACCCCATATGAAAATGGGAATGCAAATAGAGGAAGAAGAAGAAGATATATATATATATATATATATATATATATATATATATATATATATATATATATATATATATATATATATATATATATATATATATATATATATATATATATATATATATATATATATATATATATATATATATATATATATATATATATATATATATATATATATATATATATATATATATATATATATATATATATATATATATATATATATATATATATATATATATATATATATATATACATATATATATATATATATATATATATATATATATATATATATATATATATATATATATATATATATATATATATATATATATTTATATATATATATATATATATATATATATATATATATATATATATATATATATATATATATATATATATATATATATATATATATATATATATATATATATATATATATATATATATATATATATATATATATATATATATATAAATAAATATATATATATATAAATAAATATATATATATATATATATATATATATATATATATATATATATATATATATATATATATATATATATATATATATATATATATATATATATATATATATATATATATATATATATATATATATATATATATATATATATATATATATATATATATATATATATATATATATATATATATATATATATATATATATATATATATATATATATATATATATATATATATATATATATATATATATATATATATATATATATATATATATATATATATATATATATATATATATATATATATATATATATATATATATATATATATATATATATATATATATATATATATATATATATATATATATATATATATATATATATATATATATATATATATATATATATATATATATATATATATATATATATATATATATATATATATATATATATATATATATATATATATATTTATATATATATATATATATGTATATATATATATATATATATATATATATATATATATATATATATATATATATATATATATATATATATATATATATATATATATATATATATATATACATATATATATACATATATATATATATATATATATATATATATATATATATATATATATATATATATATATATATATATATATATATATATATATATATATATATATATATATATATATATATATATATATATATATATATATATATATATATATATATATATTTATTTATATATATATATATATATATATATATATATATATATATATATATATATATATATATATATATATATATATATATATATATATATATATATATATATATATATATATATATATATATATTTATATATATATCATGAAGAGCAATAAAATTTCGTGCAAAAAAAAAAAAAGCAA
>JAXCGZ010014210.1:20000-22500 GCA_037179515.1 Halocaridina rubra | reverse complement strand
ATAAGAGTAAGAAAATTAGCTTTAGCTTATTTATAATAATTTTTGAAATACCAACACTGCCATTACAGTTTCACAACTGAAAACGAGAACCACCGGCATATAGTACAAGCACAAACACACGTCCTCTCAGGCCGAAAGCGGGCCGATAACTAAAGCCTTCCAGTCGACTTTCAGCTCTTCTGGCACTCCTCCACCCAATGCCTTTTTATCCTCCCCCTTTGCCTTTGTAAAGAGGAAAAATAGATAAGATCTAGGAAATGAAAATGAAAAAAAAATTTAATTGTTTACTTTTTTCTTTATTCACTTCTCATTATTCAATATTACATCGCTGGAGAGTACCTTTTTGATATTATTATTATTATTATTATTATTATTATTATTATTATTATTATTATTATTATTATTATTATTATTATTATTATTATTATTATTATTATTATTATTATTATTATTATTATTATTATTATTATTATTATTATTATTATTATTATTATTATTATGTGTCTCTTTCTCCACATTGGCAACGAAATGTTTGCTCCTCCATTGCTATAGAAAAATTGAGAATATATGGATGTTATTAATGTTACTGATTCATGAATGCCTTGATATGAGCACTCGGTATATATCAATGTTAAAAATGTTATGTTGAACATTATTTTGTTATGAAGAACAAAAGAGAAAGTCAAGTTCACCATACGAAGTTCAAAAAATAGAATTTATAACTACTTTTATACTTTTATTGTTTCTCATCATCAGAAGTCAGTTGGTTTCCGCTAATCTGAAGATTCATTTACTTATTATAAGTCAAAAGTATTTGTTAACAGATTTATTAGGGACGAGAAAAAGGGAAATTGCGTATCTGTTTTTCCTTTCAAGTAAATTAGAAATAATATACTTTACCAGTCTTCAACTGATTTTTTATAAGAATAAAGAAGAAGAACAATATAGAATAATTTCTTATTATACGGAAATTTCTAATGGGAGTTTTTCTTAGCTCTTCGGTGTTTATAAGTCGATTTAATATTTTGATCGAATAAAATTCTAAACTCTCAAAAGCTTAGGTTTAGCTTAACTTCCGATAATATTACCTGCCTCAGATAGGACTATTAAACCAATTTTTTTCAATATGAGTGAGAAAAAGAGCTTAGGATAAATTCAAAATACCAAAACCACCTTTGCATTCCACAACTAAACACCGAGAGCATCACTGGCTTTTAGAGCGAACACAAACACACACATCCTCTCGGGCCGAGAGAAGAACGATAACTAAAGCCTTTTCCAGTTGACTCTCAGCTCTTCTGGCACTCCTCCATCCAACACCCTCTTATCCTACCTTTCCTCCCCTATTCCTAAGACTCTTTGCAGAGAGGAAAAATAGTTAAGAGCTGGGAAATGAAAGCAAATAAATAATATGGAAATGCTTTTTCTATTTTCTTTCAATATTCATTATTGCATTGCTGAAAAGTTCCATTTTGATAGTATTATTATTATTCTTAAGATTATTATTTCTATTATCTTCATTATTATTATTATTATTATTATCGTTATAATTGTTACTACTACTACTGAGGAAATGGGTTTTCCTTAAGTAAATCTTAAACTAATTTTAAATGGGAAAACATAATGGAGAATAATCCACTTGTTCATCTTCCACCACTCTTCTTTATTTAATATTTCGGGTCACATCCAGACCCATTTTCATCTGCAAATGACAGAACAAATCCATTTAAATGATCAAAGACGAATTTCTATATACACAAAGGAGATTTATTTAGACCAGGACTATGAGACTGTTTGTCTCCAAATCCAAAACAGTCTAAAAAAGTAACTGACAAGATGTTTATAATGAATACTTTTTTCCAGAGATTGAAATGTACCATATCGATGTACCCTTTGTCCCTTAGTCAAAAGCCATTGAAAGGTTCGAGTTCCAGATGAAGAAAACTCCTTAAATTGATAACCAATAATTTATGCAGTGTAAAGACTGTTACACTCAAGCCAGAAGAATATTCTGACCAGAAAATTATTAGTTTTCTTAATTCACGTTATTCTCGAAAAATGAATAATAAATTTTCCTTTAACTCATGCTGCAGATTAAAAATTATGATGAACGATTTAGTATTATCTATTTAATATCCTCCCATCGGCGTAATTATTTTGAATTCCATCTTAGATAATAAAATAATAATCATTGTTAAAACACGCATTATTGTATCTTTTTAGGAAATAATCCGTATATCTCTTTTGCAATAATAGGATGTATTTTAACATTTGCATCCATTCCTGTAAATTATGTATTCCCGCTTTATTAATGTTATCCATTTTCTATTAATTAAACCATTCTGTAATTTAAAAATATTGTCATAAATTTTGTAAATTCCTCTCTTTCTCCTTATCTCACCTTAACAGGAAAGTCCTGCTTTAAATTAACCTCATAAACAGCCTTCTAAAAATTTAACAAGTCTTAATTTTCCCCTTTCATGGGTTATTAAACATCTTC
>JAXCGZ010014210.1:7500-15000 GCA_037179515.1 Halocaridina rubra | reverse complement strand
GTCAGGGTAAAATTTGGTTAATGTTTGCACATATGGTAATATGCTTATTTGATTATTGTTGATCCCTAATTAGACTGGGTTTTGAATTAAAGGCGAAAACGAAGCCACGAGTGAGGTTAAGAGAAAATGTAATATGAACAAAATGGCATTCAGAGAGAATGCGTTCAATCCTCTGTAGTATAGTTGGTAGCCCTTTGGCAAAGTAAATTTGTGTCCTAGGTTCGAGTCCCAGTCAGGATAAAATATAATTTATGTCTGCACATATGGTTATGTGCTTATTTGATTATTGTTGATCCCTAATTAGACTGGCTTTTGAATTAAAAGTGAAAACGAAGCCATGAGAAAGGTTGGGACAAAACTGTAATATTAACAAAATGGCATTCAGATAGAATGCATTCATTCGTAGTATAGCAGTTAAGCTGTAAGGTTGATATCTCTTTTAGACTTTCTGTGGAGTAGTTGGTAGCGCTTTGGCACAGTAAGTTCTAATTTAGTAAACAAAGATATAGTTGGAGCAGAGTACTATGAGCCGAATAATGCACATCCCAGTAAACATTGTGATTATCAAAAGAAGACTTACCATCCGAGTGGCTGAAGGTATGGGATGTGAAAAAAGAAATGGTTCACCAACCAACGCTTTCTATGTACTGTAGCAGCCGTATTGAAAATAATATAAGCTTGGTGACTGTGCAAAAAGAATAGATTTTTATATATTCCTTGGAGAAAATGCTTTATTGATTTTTATAAATGCATATATTATAATATATATATATATATATATATATATATATATATATATATATATATATATATATATATATATATATATATATATATATATATATATATATATATATATATATATATGTATATATATATATATATATATATATATATATATATATATATATATATATATATATATATATATATATATATATATATATATATATATATATATATATATATATATAGATATATATATATATATATATATATATATATATATATATATATATATATATATATATATATATATATATATATATATATATATATATATATATATATATATATATATATATATATATATATATATATATATACATATATATACATATATATGTATATATATATATATATATATATATATATATATATATATATATATATATATATATATATATATATATATATATATATATATATATATATATATATATATATATATATATATATATATATATATATATATATATATATATATATATATATATATATATATATATATATATATATATATATATATATATATATATATATATATATATATATATATATATATATATATATATATATATATATATATATATATATATATATATATATATATATATATATATATATATATATATATATATATATATATATATATATATATATATATATGTACATATATATACATATATACATATATATATATATATATATATATATATATATATATATATATATATATATATATATATATATATATATATATATATATATATATTTATATATATATATGTATATATATATATATATATGTATATATATATATATATATATATATATATATATATATATATATATATATATATATATATATATATATATATATATATATATATATATATATATATATATATATATATATATATATATATATAAATATATATATATATATATATATATATATATATATATATATATATATATATATATATATATATATATATATATATATATATATATATATATATATATATATATATATATATATATATATATATATATATATATATTTATATATATATATATATAAACCCAGCAACTGAGGGGGCCAGCCAGCCTCCTTATGGAGCCGGTCCCAAGCCCGGGTAAATGGGGAAGGGTTATCGGCAGGAATGGCATCCGGCAATAAAGACTTTTTTAAATCCAAATCATGGCCAGAACAGATAACGAGAATATTCACCATACTAGGGTGTTCCCCTTAGGTGACTCGTTAGGGCTTCGCCTGACCCCTTTGAAAAGACAGCAAGGGCTACCCAGTCATATGCAGGCTGTTTTAAAGAGGCAAGCCAGAGGGAGAGTGTCAGATAAGGTGCTGCGTGTAGGAACTCTTAATGTCGGGACTATGACTGGGAAATGGCGAGAATTGGAGAACCTGATGGAGAGGAGGGGAATTGTAGTGCTGTGTCTGCAGGAAACCAGGTGGAAAGTAAATTAGGCAAGGGAACTGGATGAGGGTTGCAAATTGTTCTATAGTGGAGCAAATGAGGAAGGGAGGAATGGTGTTGGAATTTTACTCTCCAAGGACCTGAAGGAAAGCTCACTTGGTGTGAATAAAAAAGTAATAAAATTATGTGTTTAAAGCTGGGACTGGGAGAAACGGTAGTCAATGTGGAATGTGCCTATGCCCCACAAACAGATTGTACAGCGGTGGAGAAGGATGTATTTTGGGAGGAGATGAATCAGGAGCTTAGAACAATTCCTATAAGGGAGAGGGTAATTTTGGGAAGAGATCTAAATGGCCACTTGGGAATTGGGCGGGCTGGGATAGGTAGAGTTCATGGGGGCTGGGGTGGGCTATAAAAATGAGGGGGTGAGAGAGTGTTTGATTTTGCAGTGGTATTTGATCTGGCATTGGTCAACATATTCTTTGAGAAAAAGGAAAACAGATTGATTACATACAGTAGTGGTGGGAGTGAGAGCCAGATAGATTTAATATTGTGTAGGAGAGACCATCTGGAGGAGATTAGCAACTGTAAAGTAATAAATGGGGAGGGTGTAGCAGTGCAACATAGGATATTAGTAACTGACTGCAGGCTCAGGAAATGTAGGAAAAGTAAGAAGCCGAGGATGGACCCAAAGATAAAGTGGTGGAGATTGAAAGATGCAGAGATGAGAGCTATGTTTAAGGCAAGAGTGTTGGAAGCAATAAGGTTGCATGAGGATGTACAATAATGGTGGACAGAGAAGAGTAAGATGATTTTGAGGATTGGTGAGGAGGTACTTGGAAAGTCATCAGGAAGAAAACCCCCAAATGATAGAGTCATGGTGGTGGAATGAGGAAGTGCAAAAATGGGTGAAGAACAAGAAAGAAACTAAGAAAAAGTCAGATTTATCAGGCCAAGAGCAGGATAAAGAAGAGTACAAGCCGGCAAAGAAGAAGGCAAGGAGAGCAGTAGAAAAAGCAAAGGCAGAGACATTGAATGATGTCTATGAAGAGCTGGAAACACCAGAAGGATAGAAGAAAATGTGGCGAATTGCCAAGGCCCGAGATGCTGCATCCAAGGACTTGACCCAAGTAAGAAAAATAATGGATAACCATGGAGTAGTTCTAGCAGAAGAGGATGAAATAAAAAGTAGATGGGAAACTTATTTTGAAGGATTACTAAATGAAGAGAACCTAAGAGCAGTATTTGAAGATGGACTTCCAAATGAAGCAGTTACAACAACAGTGGCTAGAAGAGAGGTAGAACAGGCAGTAAGGAAAATAAAAAATGGAAAGGCAGCAGGACCTAATAAGATGCCAGTGGAGGTATGGAAGAGTCTTGGAGAGGAAGGCATAGATATCTTGTGGGATTTAATGCAAAAGATCTTTAGTCAGGAAAAGATGCCAGAGGAGTGGAGAGGAAGCCTAATCATCCCAATCTATAAAGTGAAGGGAGACATTCAGAAACTATAGAGGAATAAAGCTGTTAAGTCATACTATGAACATATGGGAAAAGATCATGGAGAGGAGACTCTGAGAGGTAGCGAGAATTAGGGATGAACAGTTTGGCTTCATGCCTGGAAGAGGGACAATGGATGCCATATTTGCCTTGAGACAAATGATGGAAAAGCATCGGGAGAAACAGAAAGGACTGCATATGGTCTTTATGACCTGGAAAAGGCATATGATCGAGTACCACGTCAAGAGGTGTGGAGGTGTATTAGAGAAAAGGGAGTCCCCGAGAAATATGTAAGAATCATCCAAGATATGTATGAGAGGGCAGAGGCAAATGTTAAGAGCAGTGTGGGCTTGACAAAAAGTCTCTCATTAAATGCTGGTCTGCATCAAGGGTCTGCTTTGAGTCCAAAACCTATTTGATCTGGTCTTGGATGTAGAAACCCAGGGTATTAGAGATCAGTCACCATGGTGTATTCTCTTTGCAGATGACATTGTCCTGTGTAGCAACAGACGAGAGGTAGTGGAGGAGAAGCTTGAGGAGCAAAGAAAAGTGATAGAGGATAGAGGACTGAAAATCAGCAGGAAGAAGACAGAGTACTTGAGGTTGAGAGATGATGAGGATGGGGAGGTCAATTTGCAGGGGGTGGTGTTGAAGAGAGTTGAAAAGTTCAAGTATTTGGGATCAACAGTAGCAGAGGATGGTGACCTAGAGTCAGAAATAACCCACAGAATACAAGTGGGATGGAAGAACTGGAAGAAAGTGTCTGGGTGATGTGCGAAAGGAGAATAGGGATAAAGTTGAGGGGTAAAGTGCATAAGACAGTTGTGAGACCTGCGATGATGTATGGAGCAGAGACATGGGCAATAAAGAAGACACAAGAGGAAAAACTGGATGTGGCAGAGATGAGGATGTTGAGATGGATGTGTGTGGTGACAAAAAGCGATAAGATCAGAAACGAGGTAATTAGAGGTACCTCTAAAGTTAGAGAAATATCAGATAAGATAAAAGAAAGTAGACTAAGATGGTATGGTCATGTCGTTAGGAGGGATGAACAGTATGTTGGGAGGAGGTTGATGGAAATGGATATACAGGGTAGGAGAAGGAGGGGGAGACCAAAGCGTAGGTGGATGGATTGCATCAATGACGACCTGAGGTCTAAAGGTTTGTTGGGTGATGAGGTATGGGACAAAGACATATGGAAAACACTGGTCAGAAATATCGACCCCACATAAAAGTGGGAAAAGATGTAGACAAAGAAGGAAAAGACTTTCACATACATACATACATATTCTTGGCCCCATTCCCCATAGTAAGGGGGGATGGCCGAGCCAAGAAATGCTCATTCATCATGATCCACACATACCTCAACTACTCCTCTTAGCTCATTGGGGATAAAGGGTTGCCATATACCCCCCTACTACTCTGCTTCGGTCACCCATTAGGTAGGCGGTCAAAGATATTTTACAGTAAGGCATGACCAATGCAGCAGGTCTACCAGCACCGGTTCATCACATGGCAACACCACCTCACACCCTTCCAATACAGTTCACTGAGCTTGCAGGTGTGAGAAATTCCTTTGGCCCGTAACATCCATAGACAGTCTTCCTCCACTCATTACTGTGACTTGCATGCTATCATTTCTGCTCTACTGACATTACACGTGCTTCCAATGCCCTTTCCATGCCATCCATCCATCTTATTCTAGGTCTTCCTTTTTGCCTAGTTTCAACGACTGAAGGTATTAGGATGCAACTAGGACTGGTCCAGACAGTTCCAAGTTGAGTCTTCCTTCAGGACGGCTCTTTCCTCATGCCTACATCTACACTGAATATTCTGGCATATTCATTACACATCTCTTGCTATTCAATTACATTTGTGTAACTTTCTCTTTGACTTTCCATGGGATGATTACTGCTTTAAGTCCCGCAACCCTGATCAGGTAGCTCTAAAAGTTGCCGAGATCATGACCGCGGGAATGGAGGCATACATCCCCGCTTCTACAAAAACTTTCTCTCCCAACTAAACCTTAGTTTGACCGTGCCTGCTCCATGGCTATCCAGGCTAGGAATCAGGCTCACTGATCTTACCAAGCCTCTTCTTCCGATTTAACTTGCTCTGCTTTTATTATAGCTAGGAATAGCTGTACAGCTCAGATTCGAAGGACTAAGGCTTCCTTTATTAGAAGGAAAGTTGATGACCTTAACTCCTCTCCCACTGACAAATGCTTCTGGTCTTTAACCAAAAACTTCTCCAAAAACTTCTGTAACTTAAGCTTCCCTCCTCTCATTCGTTCTGATGGTTCAATAGGTTGCTCTCCCACTGAAAAAGCCACTCTCTTTGGCTCTCATTTTTCTGCCAATTCTTCTATCAACGATTCTAGCGCACTTGTTCCTCAGTCTTTTCCCCTCTTTAACCCTATGTCCTCCTTTATCCTTTCTTCACACAAAGTTCATAAGGTTCTTCGCTCGCTAAAGACGAACAAGGCATCTGGTCCCGATGGTATCCCTGCAAGGTTCCTAAAGGAGTTTACAGATGAACTGGCCCCCGTGCTTTGCCGCCTTTTTTGCCTCATTCTGTCAACCAATATCTATCCTTCACATTGGAAGCATACTCTAGTTCAACCTGTTCCTAAGAAGGGTGATTGCTCCATTCCTTCTAACTACCTACCTATTGCTCTAACCTCCTCTATTGCTAAAGTTTTCGAAACTTTGCTCAACGCTCACTTCTTGAAACGCCTTGAATCTAACTCACTTATCTCCGATCACCAGTACGGCTTCCGCAAGGCATGATCCACTGGTGATCTCCTGTCCTATCCTACTCACATATGGTCATCTTCTCTGAGGAACTATGGGGAATCCTTTGTCGTCGCCCTTGATATCTCTAAGGCTTTTGACAAAGTCTGGCACAAGGCTCTGTAGGCCAATCTCCCTGCTTATGGCTTTACTCCTTCTTTCTGTTCTCTGATTTCCAGTTTTCTTACTGACCGTTCTATATCTGTAGTTGTTGATGGCGCAACATCTAGCCCTTTCTCTGTTTCCAGCGGTGTTCCACAGCGCTTTGTTCTTTCACCTACTCTCTTCCTTCTCTTCATCAATGATCTTCTACAGTCCACATCTGCCTCTCTTCTTCATGCCTTTGCCGATGATTCTACCCTTCACTTTTCCTCTGCCTTTTCTTCACAACCTTCATCTGTTACTCATAATCAATCTCATATCACTCTTTCTTCTACTCTTAACAGAGAGTATCTGAATGGGGCACTCAAAATTTAGTTAAATTCAATGCCTCCAAGACACAGTTTCTGGCTATCTCTTAATCTTCTTCTCCTCCTGATAACCCTATTGTCTTCGAAACTAATGAAATTTACCCTCTTAACTCTATCAATATATTAGGAATCCATATAGCCTCTAACTTGTCTTAGAGGAATCACATAAGCCAAATTTCTAAATCTTCTTCCAAGAAATTGGGGGTTTTGTTTCGTTTTCGTCATTACTTTCCTCATTGCAGTTACTTAAAATTTACAAAGCTGCTAACCACCCCAGCTTAGAATACTGCTCACACATCTGGGGTGCTTCTTCCTTTACTTATCTTCTTGATAGGGGGAATCTAAGGCAGTCAGACTCATTAATGATCCTTCTCCTGCTTCTAACCTGGATTCTTTCTCTTTTCGCCGTAAGGTATCTTCCCTTTCGCTTTTCTATCACTGCTACTTCCATCGCTGCTCTGATGAGTTGATGAGTTGCATCCCTCCTCCACTGCCGAGGCCGCGTAACACTCGCCAAGC
>JAXCGZ010014209.1:17500-31238 GCA_037179515.1 Halocaridina rubra | reverse complement strand
AGGGGGAAGATTGGCTATATAATCTTTCGTCCAAACATTCCAGAAGTGTTCTAATCTTCTATTCCCAATTTCCATTCTTTCATATAAATCTTCAGAAGTTACAACATGTGGTTCAATATCAACAGGGGGTTTAGATGTTATAGTCCTACCAAGGATAAAATGAGAAGGGGTGAGATAATGATAAAAATCTATTTCATCACTAACAAAGGTCAGGGGTCGAGAGTTTATGCAGGATTCAATTTCTATAAGAATAGTTTCTAATTCAGACTTACTTACTTACTTAACTCCCAATGTCTTTTTTAAAGCTAACTTAACAGACCCAATAAGCCTCTCAAACCACCCACCCCACCATGGAGATTTTGGCACATTATACTTCCACTTAGGTGCTAAATGTCCAAATACCTTCTGTACTTCAGTGAAAGCTGCAACAAAGGTTTTGGCATTATCAGAATAAAAGACACTTGAAATACCTCTACGAGCAACAATTCTCAATAACTAATAAAGATTATTACATATTTCAACATCAAACATGGGAGTTACAGTTTGAACAGTTAAACATGCTAAGTTATCTTCTTCAAGTTTATGATCCACAGTCTCATTAACAGCACTATTGTTATCACTATCTTGAATACTGAAATTGGGATCTGATAGATTACTAGGACCATTAAACCAGAAGTTATTGTTTACTAGTTTTTCTGCTAATAGACCTCTGGTCATCAAATCAGCTGGATTATCTAATCCACTACAGTGGTACCAGTGACTGGGAGGTGTCAACTGCTGAATCTCTCTTACTCTGTTATTCTACATACACATCCTTTATCACTGAATTACTCTTTATCCACCCTAAAGTAATAGTGGAATCTGTCCAACATGCAATTTTAGGTTTGATCTTAAAATCTAGAGCATTTTCAACAAATCTTACTAATCTAGCACAAAGTAATGCTCCCATTAGCTCCAATTTAGGAAGGGTAAGTTTTTTAATTGGAGCCACTCTAGTTTTAGACATGACCAGTGAAGATTGACAGCTATCGTCAAGACAAACTCTTAAGTATACGCATGCCCCAAAACCCTTTTCAGAGGCATCTCCATATCCATGAATCTCTATATGTTCAATACTCTTCCAAGGTACATTGGTAAAATAACACCTATTTATAGCTAGTGAGCCTAGGTAGTTGGTACTATCTACCCATTTCTTAAATTTAACTTCCAAATCTTCTGGCAATTTATCATCCCAAGATACATCCAATTTCCAAATATCCTGAAATAAAATCTTGGCATACATGATAAATGGACTGATAAATCCACAAGGATCAAACACCTTAGCTATTAAACTCAGAACTGTTCTTTTAGTATATGAAACTTCAAAATGAGAATCATAATTAAGACCACAATATGAAAATGTATCAGTGTGATTATACCACTTAAGACCCAATACAGTACTAGCTTCATCATCCCTTAGGATTTGTATCTTATCGCTAAACTTGGAAGCTATCATTACACTATTAGATGAAAGTTTTTCAAGAGTTATGTTAGCTTGAGCCATAATATCATATGCTGTGCTATACTTACTTGCTATCTCTTCTATACTATCAGCTCCACTGAACCAATTATCTACATACATATCTCTTTTTAAATCTTGAATAACTTCACAATCAGAATATTTACTGAAATGACACTTAACAGTAGCATTAAGTATAAAGGGACTAGAGGTGTTTCCAAAAACAACTCTATTAAATCTCATATGTCTTACTCCATTTTTACCTGGCATCAAAAATCTATGGACATTCTTATCTTGACTGTTTACACTTATTTGTAAAAAAGCCTTAGTAATATCAGCAGTGACCACATATGGCCAACGCCTAAATCTAATCAGTATCTCCACCAAATCTGGATTAAGTGAGGGACCTGTTAACATGCAGTCATTTAGGGAGATTCCATATGGTCCCTTAGCGGAGGCATCAAAAACTGGACGTACCTTTGTACTACTATTATTTAATCTAACAACAGGCCTGTGGGGCATGTAATAAATGGGTCCAGGTGGCAATACCTCCCCTAAGGGGACCTCTCAATTATTCCCAGAGACTCATCTCATCAAAAACCTTCATATACTCAGCCTCTAAGTTTTTATCCTTATCTAATTTAACTAAAAGCCTATTTAATCTTTTCATGGCTTGATATTCATTACTCATCAATAATTCTTTAACACTGTTATCCTTCCAAGGTAACTGAACTTCATACCTGCCATTTACAAACTTTATTTTATCCTTAAATTCTTTAACAACTTTATCTCCCATATCCTCTTTATATTCTTTACTAGTAATTCCAACAATTTCTAGATCCCAAAATTTTGAAACATCAGTATCAGATACCTCAGATATACATAAGAGCTGGGAAGAGGGAGACATAAAATCAGATGTTGAAGACATACCGGAAATTAAGCATTTTCCAATATTTCCAGACAAAACCCAACCAAATACAGATTTCATGGCAACAGTTTCTCCTACCTGCTCAGCATCCTTTGGGGTTATGAGGCTCCAGTAGTAATCCAAACCAATAAGAATATCTAATTCTAAAGGAGAAGTATCATTAAAATCATCTGCTAAATTTAAATGATGGAAAGCATCTAGAATATGGGTTGGTACTACTGGTCTTACTAGTGGGTTACAAATCTTTGGAATACCTGTAGCAAAAATGGAAACAATTTTACCTCTATCATCTAAAACCTGTAATTTGTATACATTACTTTGTATATCCATACTAGAGGCATGGCCACCAAAACTACTATAAGGGGCTTCAGTTCTGGTGACCCAATCAGGTTTGCATTTATTTACACATTTATTGCTAACATAGGTACGATCACAGCCACTGTCAAAGAGTAGCTTAGCAGTGATAATGTCCCCCTTGTTATTTACTACCTTTACCTTAGCTGTTTGTAACACAGTCTTATTACTATAGTGACCTGACAACATTGCAATTGCAGAGGGCCCACTTGGGTTATCATTTGCTACCAGTGTATTTGCATGGGGGACTACTGGTTCAATCAACTTAATGCCACACATGGTCACATTATGATTACCATTACACTTGGCACATTTGACCTTACACTTTCTAGAAATATGGCCACTATTTAAACATTTAAAACAAATACCTAATTCTTTCATTTTATCAAACCTCTGTTGCCCATCCAATACTAAGAATTTAAAACATCTTTCAGATCTATGATTTTTCTTATCACAAAAAACACAACTTAAGTTTTCTATTGGAGAAATTGCATGTAATGCAGAGGCTGTGAACAACTTTTCATTATTTTCTTTACTAAAAACTTTCTTTTTCTCCTCATTCTTAGCATTAGGCCTAGGAGCTGGGGTATGGCTCTTATACATTTCACTTCTTTCAAGAACTTCAATTTCCTTTTTGAGCCATTTTAACAACCAATCAAGATCACTTTCATGCCCACCACAATTTCTTGACCACAGTAATCTCAACTCAGTTGGAAACCTATGCACAATTATGGGAGCCAAGAGAACTTCACATTGCTTGCCTGTAATACCTAGGGCATCCAAACTTCTTGTATGCTTTATCACCTCATCACGAAGTCTCCACAATTGGGTAATATAATTCTTACCTTGCTCTGTGGGTACTTGCAGAGAAAGAAGAGCCTGAACATGTGCATGAATAATGCATTCAGGTTTTCCAAATCTCTCCTTAAGGAGATCGACAACTGTCTTATAGCTGGCACTAGTGTGTGGTACTCCTTCCACCACATCCTTAGCAGGACTGTCTAACAATGACAACAGATATGTTAACTTGCTAATAGTAGGCAGATCTTTATCATCTATATGGGAGGAAAATTGATCCCAGAAACTCTGCCACTGGGTAATTTCACCATTAAATCTAGGTAATTCAAATTTAGGTAGTCTTGCATGAACTGAGGACGTTCCAGAAACTGTAGAATCCTTGTCATTATCACATACTGAAATTTCTTTAAGTCTATTGGCACACTGCAACCTGGTATGTCTAGCCTTCTGTCTAGCTGCATCTGCCTGGTCTAGATAACTGTCTAATTGATCAGAATCTATTTCTAATTCAATTTGATTTTGCACTTCTTCTAGTTTCATAAGTCTTTTATCAAATTCATCTAGGGCTTCTACTAACTCACTAGAGGTAGGTGGTGGATCCCTGGCTAGTAAACTATCTATTTTCTTGCTAACTCGAGTCAACCACCCATCTGCTGCTGCCTCAGCCTTCTTAAGCTGCTCCATTATCTATTTTCTAGTGGATGACAGCTGCTAAAATATTACTAATAGTTCTTACCGGATACTAAAGAATTCCCGGGTCTGGGCACCAAAATATCAATTACTGATATTCACTATTAGTAAAACCTTGAATTAAGAAGGCACGGGTTTTTAAACAAACAGCCGCCTTTTTCTTCATCTCTATATTCTTCGTAAAAAACAATACAATCTTATAAACAAAATAAAGTATTCTAACAATTGACAAAAACAGTTTTTCTTTTACATCAATAAATCATAAATATTATTTTCATAATCTTCCTAATTAACTACTAAAGTATAAATAATGACCTAATAAATTATTACTATGAATAAAGTGCAAAAAATCATATGTGAAATAATTTAGGAACATTTGAAGGCCTGCAAACTAAAGAAAACGGATGCCAGCTGATGTTTAAATAAAGCGTAAACTAAACTAAAATAAATAACTTTGCATGATTATAAATATTATATTTGACAGTAATTGAGGCTCATATGTTAACCATCTAGTGGAAATATTTGTGACTGATGTTAGAACTTCTAAATGTCACTACTAGGTGGAAGCACATGCTAGCAATATTGCTTAGACCAGTGCTTCCATCTAGTGGCTGCATTTGTAACTCGTCTTTTTACTTTAATATCACTGGTGCCATCTCGTGGACATATTTATAAGTAATCTTAGGTTCTAAATACTGCCACTAGATGGTAGCACTTGCTAAAAGTTTCTCATAGATCAATGCTGCCATCTAGTGTCCACAATTGTAACTAGTGTCTTTTGACTTGAATTCCAGTGGTGCCATCTTGTGGGCATATAACTAATCTTAGGTTCTAAATATTGCTAAAAATGTCTCATATAGCAGTGCTGCCCTCTAGTGGCCAAATTTGTTAACCAATCACGATTTAGTTTGGAAAAAGGTCACTTGATGGCAGGACAATGCAGGAATTAACCCCTCTGAAGTGCTTCCATCTAGTGACCATTTTAGTAACTAATGACTAAGTGGGATATTTGAAAAAAATCAGTATAGAAGACCCCTCTAATATATTTACTAGGTTATTTAATAACACAATTATACAAAGTATTTCATTTTTTTATTTCAAAGATGAACACAAACTAACATATACAAATACTATCTAATAATTCCAAACACTTTTACTGTGACAATCCCGAAATATATTGAGTTTACATCTATTTTCTCAATATTAGGGCGTACATTATATCAGTAAAACAGATTTCAAATATGAAATAGGCTACACTCAATCTCATAGAGGTTACAATTAATTACATTTAATAATTGCAAGGTGTTCAAAACTACAAAATACCACATTCTACTGGTTAAACGCATCATGACAATACTATGCCAATGTCCATGTGCAATTACCTTGCTATTCTACCAATTGTATACATAGCAAATGAAAGACTACGGAACATTGCTTAATGAGTTCAATTTGGTTCTTCCTACATCTTACCAGAATGATGTTCCTTCCATTGTTTTGTATCTATGACTCAAAGGGGTATGACATTTGTAGAAAAGTTTTTATCTGTTATTGTACCAGTAAAATGAAGTATACTGTACACCCCCTTCTATATTCCAGCCTCTGGAAAAGTATTAACTTACAAAGTACCTAATCATAAACTTCATAAGACTTTCATTCTTAAATCTACAGAGCACTCAGCTTTGCTATTACTTTCTAGAACACTAATTATAATAGCACCAAAACTATTTCCAAATAGGCTCCAAAATTTGATTTTACTCTTAAAATACAAGTTCATCACCCATCTATTAGCAAGCCTATGCTGAAGACTATTATGTTCAAGTTACATTAGTCAATCTTTTGTAAAAACGAAGCCTCCAGAAACATCAAAATTTTTCCAAAAACTACATTACTCTCCATCACTGGACGAGACTAATCCAATAACAAAATTATGAAATAAAAATTACATTATGATTTCACATACATATAAATTATAAATACAGTAATCCTGTTGCTGTAGAACAATTCAAAATATAGTGCTTTCTCCATTTCAGCAACTCCTCCTTCCAGCAGTTGCATGAGGTCTTTCTTCAATAACAATTTATTTAAAATTTGAACAACTATGACTATGTTTGTGCAAGTGTTTAGTGGAGTTCTGATCAGTCAAGTACTGTGAAGTGTATTATTCTGTTGCATTAAGTAAAACACAATTGAAAGGAAAGGCGATGTAGTAGGAAGGGTATTTTGAAGTTGGATAAGAAAGAGGAAATGATGGATCTGTTGGTGAGTGAGATGTACAACAGACACTATGCGGATTGAAGCGTCATGGAAAATTATTGGGAAAAGTATGAAACAGATGCAAGTGTGGGTGGTATGTTGGTCTTGGAAGAGAAAGAAGTAAGGAAGGAAGAAAAAGGCTTTAGGAAATTTAAATGGTCATGTAGTTTGGGAGTCAATGTCACTGTGTTTTTGGAAGATATGAATGAGAGTAGATGAACCTGCAAATCATGTAACTGGCAAGCAAAGTGGATGGAATGAAAACAGAAAATGAAGCGTTCGTTGAGGGTGTTGGTGTTTGCTAAAGCACATTGTTTATTGTCACAATTTGTCCTCATGAATGGGATTGAACACAGCAGAAAATGGTATAGAATGATGGAAAGAAGAGGAAGCTGTGGCAGTGGTGTAGAAGCATGCTTATGAAATATGGTTACAAATGAAATTAGGAGTCATGAAATACAAATAACAGAGGAAGGTAACTAAGAAGCTAATGGGGCAGAGTCGAGTAAATAAGTGGGGTAAATATTTGCCTGATTATTTTGAAACGAATAAAAACAGGTCTTTGAAGGGAAACGAATGCAAAAAGGTGATTCTAGTATGGAGAGGGTGACATTAGCAATAGGATAAATATAAACAGAGATGGGGTGGTAAGGGTTGCGGGCTCTAATAGAATGCTGATAATAAGTTTGAAGAATGATAAAAAATTACCAGATGAGGTACAACTAGAATCATTCTTCTGACACTTTATAAAAGAAAGCTGATTTGGAACCCGAATTAGATATGTCATGTGGAATCCCTGTCAAAAAGTGGAGAATCAATAGTGTAAGAGATGGTATAAATAAATGCATGGCTTAGGAAAGGGAGGCCCCTGAGTGATTAGGGGAGTGCATGTGTAGTTCTGCTAAGTGGAGCGTAGAAAAGTGTCTGATAAATTTCTAAGGATTATTTAGCTGAGTGGGTTGATAGGGTGCATGCAAAAGCGTTGAGAGAATTAAGAGAGAATTAGCTTGCCCAGTGGGTGGATAGAGTGTATGGGAAAGTGTCGAGAGAATCAACAGAGAACAGAAAAAGTGATCAGAGAGAGACTGAAGGATCAGGTAAGATGTAAGGAATGGTGTTGACAGAAATTAGAGAAAACAGAGAAAGTGATGGAAGAGAAACACTGTGGGGTAAAGGGAGTGGGAGAGGAAAAGGTAGTGTAACCAAGTGCTTCAAGTAAGAAAGGTGTGTGAATGTATTCGGGCCTTTTATGAAATTGAAGCGTATGATAGAATTAATGGAAAAGCACTCCAGTTGCACAGAATGCATGAAAGTTTGTTAAAAGGGATAAAGATTTTTTTTGAGGAACATTAGGTCGAAAATGGCGAGTGACTGGTTTAAGGTACATGTAGGGTTGCAAGATGGTACTCTGGTTTTTCTATGGATATATAGATGGCATGGCAAAAGTGATAGGCAGAGGTCTGGAATTATTGCCAGAGAACAGGTTATGAAATTTGAATAAATTGCTAGGTGTGCTACTTCTGAGAAGAAACTGGGGGAAAGAAATCAAATGTGAAGCTATGAAACAGAGAAGGAAATTAAGAGTGAATGCGGTTAAATCAAAGTTATGAAACAGAGAGGGAAGGAGTGCATGAGGGTAAAGGCTATAAAACAAAGAATGACTTTAAAAGAGCAATTGATGGTAAAAGTAATGAAAATGAGAGAGAAGTTAAAAGAAGGAATGAGGGTAAAAATTATGAAAATGAGAGGGAAGTTAAAAGAAAGAATGAGGGTAAAAGTTATGAAATAGAGAAGGAGATACAATAGTGACTGTGGGTAAAAGTAAAGTTATAAAACTAAGGGAAGGGAGTTTAATAGAATGAATGAGGATAAGAGTGGGGTAGAGAGTTAAAAAGAGTGACTGAGGGTAAAAGTCAAGTTATGAAACCGAAAGAGGTTAAAGAGTACATTGGGGTAAAAGTTACGGAATTGTGAGAAAGAAATTAAAAGACTGAATGAGGGTAAAAATAAAGCTATGAAACAGAAAAGGATGATAAAAAGAGTGAATGAGAGTAACAGTTATAAAAAAAAAAGTTAATAGTAAAGTAATGAAACTGAAAAAAGGAAGTTAAAAAGAATGAACGAGGGTAAAAGGAGAGTTGAAAGTTAAAGCATTCAATGAGGGAAAAAGTAGAAAAATGATACAATGAAGGACGTTAAAAGAGTAAATGGGAATAAAATTAATGTCTATAATATAGAGGAAATGTTGACTCTGTCTGAAAAGGAGTGAATGACGAGATGCTTGAGAAAGTCAAGTTTTAAGTATCTGGTGTGGCATTTAGCATTAACTTGCGGAGTGGATTCGAAGGGGAGTTCCAGAATGCAGGAATCGAGTAAGTGTTTAGGTGGGATGGAAAGCGATATGATACACAAGTATTTATGTATGAATGCAAAGAGAAGGTTGCAATGAAAAAGTGTTAGATTCTAATGTAGAGTATGGTTAGACTTGGAATATTCAACATGAAAAAATATATGAATGGAACAGATATGAGATCTCTGGGAAGTAAGCTAGGCATTCAAGAAAAGATGAAGTGAAAAATCTAGAGTCGAGGCAGAAAAGGGGCAGTGGAAGAAAGCTGTCTGTTAAATTAGACCAATGTGTGCTGGGTATGGCTTAGGTATACAGATAGAGTGATTAAGTAACAACTGGCAGGTTGTGTGGAGAGCAGCAACAAGTGGAGTAAGACTTGATATATCACTAAAGCTGGGAAGTTAGTGCAAATATATATGGTAGGAGGAGACTGAGCATGGATGACACAGCCTAAAGGCATGTGCAATACCTGGTGACCGTATCAGGTGGGTTCATAGGATTGGTACAGCATGAAAAGGTGAGGGTAAACCAGCTACAGAGCCTCAAGTCACATGAGCAGTGACCGAAGAAATGCCGCAAGTCTTAAACCCAAGGGGCCAAGATGTAAAGGATGGTGGAAGAGGGCATTCTACAGTCTGAGTGTACTTTGGACTCTGTCAGCCCCCTAGCTAGGGGGATTACACACAGAGTATATGTACACAGTAACTATTCCAACAAAATTAAAGGCTCGTGTCAATTGAGTAATTTGTAATACTCCCTGGAAAAATGTATGCTTGCCTAGTGTGTAAGCTGAACTTTTTTAACTTGCCTGTTGTGTCAGTACAAAAAAAAATAATAATGTACAAGAGAAACTGAATATTATATTATTAATTTCTGGCCCAAATTTCTCATCTAAAATTCCCTCTTCCTCAATACTAACCGAACTTAAGGGCAATAATAAACTTGATATAATCCTATGCAATAAGGCAGCTGTGGTAGTGCGGCAGAGTTGGGAAAAGACTACCACATGGCATTAGGAAAAGCATTCAACCTTAATTCCCCAAGATCCAACAAGTCTGTGTCCATCCCTCTCTCATATGGTGATTAATTGTGACAAAACGGTGCACATACAATAATCAACTGTCAATAGTCAGTATCATAATTATTAAGAACTGAGATTATAGCTATATGTTCTTTTCCTGACAGTCATAAAAAACTTTTTATACAGACAGCAGAACTCTATCAAGTTGGAATGTCAATGACAAATTAATAGCTGTATAACCCGTAAGAAAAAAACATAATGGGTGCACTCAAATAAACAAGCTCCCCATAATACCACACCGATTTTCCCCATTTTAAAAGTATGCCCGTTCAATGAGTATACATGTAAAATGACCATCGTGGCCAAACACTTGCGACTTTGATTTGTCAGGTCAAGAGTTCATGGCTGCTACGGTCTGAGGTTAGAAAGGGCATTCACTCAGGGGAACGGTTACACTTGCCAAAACCAAAGTCCTTCACAAGAATGCACCGTCCTAGCCCTTAGTAGGGAGTCCAGCGATGTAAAACCAGTCACAAGTATTTCCGCTAAGTAAGCAACTTTCTTGAGTCTGTATTTCGCAAATTTCATATTAAAGTTCTCGATACCAGACCTTCCTTGTCCAAGCAGTAAAAAGATGTTCTACACTGAATTTCAGAATCAAACGATGCATACAAAGGTGTCAAGTAAGAGTAATGAAGAGGCGTGATCTTATTCCTAAATAGAAACCTGTGAAGAAAAACTGAGTGTACTATTAGGTATTCTGGAGCTAAATGAATTCTAGGTCAGGCCAAAATTTATATGCCGTAGCGCTGGGGTTAGAGCGCTCGACTTGAGAATGACAAACCCGTGATCGAGCACAGCATGGGTCATTAGGAAGGGCATCCAGCCTTAAATCTCTACATCCAACCTTTCAGTGTTGATTGATAGTGACATATACAAAGACAAAAAACAGCAACAACATTTATAAGCAATATTTCTACTAGGCACCAGTTGCCTGTTGCAATACTAAACTTGATGGTCATTTGGACTTAAATACGACTGTCCAAGACAGTTCGATGTTAAACCTTCCTTCAGTTGCAGTTTTTTCTCTATTCATATATCTACATCGAATATTCTTGGATATTTGTTACACATCTCTTATTATCCCTTCACATCTGACAAGTCACTGCACTCTCCTTCTGTTTTTATTTACTTTGTTTTCTTCTAGCCCAGGCCCGATGATGGCGAAAATAAGCATAAAATATGTCACAACTAAGCTTGTAACTTACCTCAAGATCTCTCTTAAAAACTGGGGTGAAGATATAAAAAATTAATGGCCAATATTTTGATATTATATATGTACTAAACATTAAAAACTTTTACTTTTTATGCTCTCCTTGTTTTATACTCTTATTAGAAAAATTAAAAAAATAAAATTCTAAAAAAATAAAATGCTTAGTGAAAAAAAATATCCTTCAAGGTGCTTAATCACATTGCCAGACAGCAAAACAATCATGACCAAAATATAAAAAATAACAAAAAGAATAACTACTTATAGTCATCTCTTTGATGGGGTGACTGCAGTAGCACCTATGGTCGATCCAACAGTGGGGCATTAAGAAGGGCAGACAGCCTTACTTTTCTAGCTCCAACCTGCGTCCACCCCCATAATGGGGTTTAATTATGACATAAGAAGGCAAAAAGCAATTTCTCTAATACTTGTTGCCTCAATCAAGAAGTACTTAAAAGAAGTTTATAAAAAAAGACAATATCTAAAATAAACAAACAATGGCCACAACCGTGGAAAAGGACTCTAAAGTAGTAAGGTATAAATATACCATGCCCATTCGTGTCTCTTTGCTTTATGGAAAGAAAATATATAATGGTAAGAACTGTTAACCTCCACTCCCATTGCAATATTAGATGCTTCATGATATGAGGAATAAAACTAATTCTTCTTCCTCTTAGCAACAATAAAAGTTTGTGCTTTCCTGAGTACCAAATAATAAATTTGTTCATGAATTCATTAACACCTAAATCATGATTTATAACCACATAAACATGACTCAATACTGTCATTTTAAAATGCAATATAATTTCAACATGGAGAACGGAAAGATTTAAATGTTTTTACATCATACCTGGAAATTACTCAGTAATTCTAAAACAGACGAATATTGTGAGGAGAAGGATGCACTGCATTCCAACGTCTGCATCAGCGAGCTATGCAAATGCTGGAATCATTTTCAGGTTTGATGTCCAATTTTGGAATTCTTCCTGTTATACTCAAGATCTCCCTGTAAATAAGACAATATTAAGTTCTTCATATCACACTCAAATAGTCATAAGTTGCATTTGTTGTTTGCAATTTTAGGTGTCACCATTGACATCTATTCCAGTGGGGGTGGACACAGACAGGTTGGAGCTATAATCATAAGAAAATCTGATAGGAACCTGAAACACACGAGGTTTACTGAAATTTTTAGTATATGCGAGCTTAGTTCAGTCTGTTATGAATATGTGTAGGAGCGAGAAGTAAATGAAAATACCTCTGCAACCACATTCACTACGGTTTGTGTTGCAAGTTATAAAAGCCCCACTAGGCAAGTGGAGGTTCAACCTGTTGGACCTCCACCCGCTGAGCAACTTAGGAATCTTGGACACCTTCACACTAAGGCCCTTCAACATTTTGCACTAAAAACCAAGATCAGGCTAACATTTGCTCTTTCGTTCTATGTGAGGTGTCTGTCCCGGCTGAGTTAGTCAAGGAGGGCAAAGATTTGGCATTCCCTTGCTATGATTTATTTTCCTCATGTGACAATGGCAGCCGAGGATGGGCTGAAAATAATAGATCCCTGTTGTTTTTCCTTTTTATTCTGCTGTCTCAAAGCTGCCAGCTTCAGTTTCATGTCAGAAAAAGAATGCCTTCTTTGGCTGCAGTCACGTTCCAAAGGTACTCGTAGTAGAAGGTAATATTAATGGGGAAGGGAAATCTCTTTCCATAATAATGGTCAGCTTGAAAGCATTACCAAAGGCAAATGATTTCCACTTAATAAATAACTACCAGATTTAAGTAACTTACTTTGAGAAAACTTGATGACACTTATGCTGAATCATCCTTGACAAACGTGTAAATTCACATGGCACAAGTTAATGGCACCGACTGAATAATGGATCTCCTAAGATGCGAAGCGAGTCATTTCTTGTTTGCACAGTAACCTGTAAAGAACTAATGTGTAGCTAAGCAACTAAAATAACACAGGTACAAATTAATTTCTTTTTAACATAAATTCATTTAGCATAAATAGTACTTTGTGTCTGTCAATAATATCTACACGATTGAGTAATAAACATAATAATAATGCCCTGTTTTATGCGTCTCAATTGATCTCCATTCAAATGGGGGTGGATACAGACATGGAGCTATAAAAAGGATTATGGCTGTATGCCTCTTCCTGTACCCAGAGGTGGGATTGAGCCCTTCTTCGTTGCTCTGACTCACACACTCTACCACTGATCTATTGCTGTCCACAAAACTTGGTAAAACAGACATAACTAAAAACTTGATTACCAAATGTTACATAATTTACTCTTCATTAATTAAGTCATTAAGCTGATTACTAAAAATATTCAGAGATTCAATTAAACAATGCTAAATATTGCACTCCTTGCTGAAATTCAGTACCAGGTGTAAAGGTCCACTTGTGACTCCCTTAAGACTCCCATGAGTATGAAATAAAATGAAAGTCGTAGGCTGGCCCATGGCAACAGCTGCCTGTTGCGATACTACAACTGAAGGGCTATTGGAATTAAATAGGACTGGCCAGGTTAGCTCAGTGTTCAGTCTCCCTTCAGTTATGGTTCTTT
>JAXCGZ010014209.1:10000-15000 GCA_037179515.1 Halocaridina rubra | reverse complement strand
TTACCCTAAGTTAATGCCATTTCTAACCTTAGACTGTGGTGGGTCATAAACCCTCGATAGGGCGATAAACCCTACGATAATTGCTCCTTAGGGCAGCTGCCCCCTTCTGGCGGGACACCCTAGGGGTGGATGACGGGCATTAAACACACCAAAAGTAAATAAGTAAAGTAAGAGGTAAGAACACATAAGAGGCCTTGATCCAACACGAACTTATCATGAGAATGAACTTAGTAAAGTGCGAAAGCTTTGGAGCTTTGTAATATACTACACACACATTCCAAAATATGTTTCTCTTCTGCCATTATTATTATTATTATTATTATTATTATTATTATTATTATTATTATTATTATTATTATTATTATTATTATTATTATTATTATTATTATTAGTAGTAGTAGTAGTAGTAGTAGTAGTAGTATTAGTAGTATTAGTAGTAGTAGTATCAAATGTAAGTGTTGCTGAATATTTGTTACTGAAACAGAGAGAGAGAGAGAGAGAGAGAGAGAGAGAAGAGAGAGAGAGAGAGAGAGAGAGAGAGAGAGACACTAGGAATTGTACGAACGTTCCGTTTTGTAACAATCTAAAAAGTACGTCTTCTTTAAATATATACGAAGAAAACGGAATATATATTTGGGTAAACAAAATTAAATTACACTAATGCACAAAATCATCTGCTACTACTACTTCTACTACTACTACTTGTAGAAAACTGAAGGCCATAATAATATGCGAAAATATAGAAAGCGATAATAAAACGATAAATACTAAGAAAATAAATATATTGAAGCGGAAAAATCAAAGTAATATATAACAACCTATGTAATAAACGAAAGGTGATTTACAAAACTAATAATAATAATAATAATAATAACAATAATAGATATACTGCTACTTCTGCTACTACTATTACCACTACTACTACTACTACAACTGCTCCAAATAATAATAATAATATTAAATAATAATAATTTTGCAAGTATTATGTGTAAGACTTAAACTCCACGACTTGGGGTGGACACAGGACTGTTGGAAATGGGGAATTTAGCCTGTAAACACTTCCTTAGGCTCATAATAATAACATGAATTATTGTTATTGTTTTACTATTATAATTATTATTATTATTATTATCATCAGTATTATTATTAATCAATGCAATAGGTTGGCACATGGCACCAGTTGCCCGTTGTTATACTACAGCTGAAGGGTCTTTTGAACTTAAATAGGACTGTCTAGGACAGTTCGATGTTAAGTCTTCCTTCATTTACGAACTAAATATTTTTGGATAGTCGTTACACATCTCTTATGGCCCTTCACATCTGAGAAGTCACAACACTCCCCAACTCTGTTGCTCTCTCTACGTTATGTTTTCTTCAAGCCCAGGTTGATGAGGGCAGATTTTTTTAATTTTTTTAATTTTTTTTGCCCGTCCTGGTGTTACAATCATAAGAAAAAATATTATTATTGTTGTTGTAGTTGTTGCTGTTGTTACTGTTGTTGTTGTTGTTATTATTATCATTACTGAGTTTGTTTAAACTGATACTTAAAAATGGATTAAACTCATAAAAATGAGGCAAATAATGCGAAAAAAAGACAGTAAAAATTGGACTTTTTTTTTTATTATATTCTATATAACAATCTCAAAGACAGTTTACGAAACAAAAATATAAATGAATGTTTAAAAAAAAAAAAAACATTCAAAGTTCAAATTCTTTTAATCAATATTTCTTGTATTCTTCTTCTTCTTCTTAACTTTATTTCCATTCATTTATCTTGTTCAGTATTTTCATTCTATGCAAATATTTATCCATAAATTCCATTTATGTCTGGATTAATTGAGAAAGAATGTTTCGTTCCCACATATGATAAACAACGCTATATATATATATATATATATATATATATATATATATATATATATATATATATATATATATATATATATATATATATATATATATATATATATATATTTTATATATATATATATATATATATATATATATATATATATATATATATATATATATATATATATATATATATATATATATATATATATATATATATATATATATATATGACAACTGCCCATTGGAACAAGAGCCCCTAGGACAATTGTCCCTTAGGATACCTGCCCCCTAAGAGATCATGATGTACATTAGGCCTTGATCCAACAAAGACTATCTATCGGGGAGAGTAAGTAGTTTTGTCTCATGTTTGAACACAAGACCTACAATCACATTCCTTCCCCCTCTGATTCCAGAAGAAGGGCGAGTGGATCAGCTTCATTAAGAACTGGAATATCATCAAAAGCATTAAGGTTATCTTCCAGGATACTGGAATCGTCAGAATATAAGCCAGGGAAGCCATTCGTACTCTCCAAAGTACATCTATTAGAAAAATTATCTGCAGTGAGGTTTCCTGGAGAAGGGCTGAAAGTGTTTCTGGAGAAAGGATCAACAGATTTTTCAATTCTGATGGAGCACTCTTCAAGACATTTAACTTCCTGCATTGATGGAAGGGTTATGCTGACTTGTAATCCGTCAAGGAGGGACAGATTATCAGGCTGAGTCTCTTCCAGGAGATGGGAAAGTGCTCTAATGTAATTTACAGCCAGTCTCAATGTCATGATTTTGGTCATCGTAGCTTCTGTTCTTCTACAGCAGAATTCTGGGAGGATCTGACGAAGGGTTTGGAAGGCGTCGTTAATTTCCTTCATTCTGTGGCGTTCCCTGGCGTTGGCTGTTTTTCTGCGATATTTCGACAGAGGAGGTGGTCTGGATTTCACAGGTCTGGAAGACGAGGAAGGTCGGGAAAGACCAAGTCTCTTAACACCTGAGCGGGGTCTTAGGCCATACTTTTCAAACATCTTCGAGGAGCCGTTTTGTTGGTGAGATACACTTTTTCTATTGCTGTTTTCTGAGCATTCAGTCATAATGTAAGTTTGTTTTGAGAACTGAGTATGACCAAGAGCGCGGCTTGGAGAGATGGGCATCTCTCTGTTTTTCAAATTGATATAAAATAACAAGGACACTTACAAGCTAAATGTCGTGTTATTGGAATGAACACACTCTACTCAGTGTCTCTGTTTATTACACTTTAACTTCCGAACCTAAATTATTGTCTTTCTTCACTTAAAAATAGAGGATTTTCTCAACTGCTGATAAAAAGTAACTGCCTTTATCATTAACTGGTCTAATAATTACTTATATATGTGATATTCACATATTTTTTTAATCTCTTTTTATCATGACACTATACTATAAAAAGTTTAAATGGCTTTTCACTATGTACTAATCTGCCAATTTTCAAAATATCAAAGCACATTTCAGAGAAAATACGTATATTTTCAAAATATTTCTGCAAACTTCATATGCCATTTAAATTGATTAAAACAAAGTTTTTTTTTTTTTTATATTCACACTATGAAATTGGGGAGGCTCTTTTCTAGTTTTTCAGCTTACAAAACTTTAGAAGGAAATTCACATTTGCGAAATGCAGAAAGTTCATATGCCATGTAAATTGATTAAAATAAAGTTTTTTTTCTTATATATATTCACACTATGAAATTGGGGATTACTTAAGGGAGGCTCTCTTCTAGTTTTTCATCTCACAAAACTTTAGAAGGAAATTCACATTTGCGAAATGTATTTATGTTTCAAAAATAGAAAGTTCATTTTTTTTTTCAGTCTAAAGAGCCTTTGAGAAGGCATCTCAAATTAGATAAATTTTGAATTGTTTTTTTTCCCCCTATTATATGTCTGCAGTAATTTTATCAACAAATAAGTACCAAAATTCTACGTGGAATGTACTGTCAAAATTTAATTTTGATATCAAAATCACATTTCACATTATTTGTATTATTTCTTTTAGTCTTGTGTGATATTTTCAACAGAAAATCATCCAATATATTACAAAGAGGAAAATGTCAAATTTCCGCTTTGGGAACAGTGTCATATTCCATATTTTTCTTGACTTATTTTCTTCAATTTCGTGGAATATATTCCACGAAAGTCCAACAAATATTATACGTGGGAAAACTATGGCAATTTAATTTTGAGGACGAAATAACATTTTACTTTATCCTAGACTTTTGCTTCATAGTTTTATGGGATATTTTCAGCAGAAAATTCAGCAAGATTCCTCGTGGAAAAAATGTCAATAATTGTGGAATATTTTCCATAGAATATCAACAAAATCCCACAAAGAGAAAAATGTCAATATTCCTTTTGAGAACATAAGACACATATATCACTGGATATACTGAACAAAAATTCAAAAAAATTCCACGTGGGAAAAATGTCAAAATATTCATTTTGTATAACAAAATCACAATTCATATTATTGCTGACTTTTCTTCATAGCATTGTAGAATATATTCAACAAACATTCAACAAAGTTGAAATATAAAATGGTTTTCGCTATAACTTTCTTAAAGTCTTGTGGAATTTTTTCAACAAATATTCCACAAAAAATTGCACGTGGAAAAAAATCTGTCACACCTCTATCTCACACCATATTCTCCATGTCCACTGAAAAAGCATTATACTTATTTTTCATATATTCTTGTGGATTTTTTTCCACAAATAATCCTCGAAATTTACGCACAGATAAGCAGTGATAAGTCCGTATATATAACTGCCATGATTAAATAGACTTTAGAAGACAAGAACAAAATCATAAGCATGATGGGAGGGCCTTGCAGAGACAATCCCTAACACAAAAACGTGTATATATATATATATATATATATATATATATATATATATATATATATATATATATATATATATATATATATATATATATATATATATATATATATATATATATATATATATATATATATATATATATATATATATATATATATATCAAATTAATAACTACAATATAAATTTATACAAGGTTTCTATATCATTATGACATGTGAAATATATAATAAAAATAAATAGATCCCAGTACAATATATGAAAAAATAAACATTAAAATTCAA